>MPNW01000931.1:0-21789 GCA_011800805.1 Hirudo medicinalis
ACGTTGAGATGACATCATATGTTCTGCTTATTTATGCTTCCAAGGATGACTTCAGCAATTCTCTTCCAATTGCAAAGTGGCTCATCAGTAAAAGGAATCCACAAGGAGGTTTTGTTTCCACCCAGGTCAAATAAATTGAAATTATTTGTTTGATTAATTATTAATCTCAATGCAATTTTATTTTATATTTGGAAAATAGGAATGCAATATATGTTAGAGAACCACAAGTGAAGTATTTAGAGAAATAAAAATAAAATTGGTAGAATAGAAACAATTAATTATTTTTAATAGGAAATTAGTTGGTTAAATATTTAATTATTCAATTTCAGTAGCCTTCATTAATTCATGTTCCGATACTCATATTTACCAGTTTTTACAATTTAATGAAATTCTAATGTAGGATGTTAAAGATTATTATTAATAATTAGCAAGTAAGCAGACATTTCACATAAGAATGGCATTGTATAAAATGATTTATCAAATTAGGATACTGTTCTCGGCCTTGAAGCATTAGCAGTATTTGGAAGACTAATTCTGCCGCCAATCAATTCTGATGGTCTCACTGTGAAAGTCAGTCAAGATGCAACGTCTGAAGTTATACATTTGCCACCATAAACCAAACTTCTGTCCTTCTGCTTCAGTCTCACCAGGTTTTTTTAAGTTTTTGAGGGAGAGTACGATTTTACTTAATTCTATAACAGAAGTAATTTATTTTGCTTGTTATACATGTGTTTTAAATTCTCAGAGTTCAACATTTGAAGTACATCGTTTCAATAACCAAAAAATAAATAAGATCCAGGATTACAAAATTTATATAATTTTAATTAATTAGCTTCCATCAAATGCAACCAAAGTGTCCGTTTCTGCAACTGGTGAAGGACTCGCTCTTGTCCAGGTATATAAAAATTTTAATCAATTTGATTCAACAATGGCATCATGAAAGGTTATGGTTATTATAATTGTAATATTAAAAAAAATAATATTTCGACATTTGGCGATCAACGTGCAACTCTATAAGCTGAAAATATATGTGTTCCATATGGTGAAACGATATACCATTATTTACAATTATTTATTGTTAAAAGGTATTCTTTATTCCAGCTGAATGTGAAATATTACACAAATTCATCCAAAGGAAGCCAACACATTAAACAGACTTTAACGATAAATTCGAACAACATTAAACTCGACCTCAAAGTTTGTGTAACGTGAGTTTAAAATATCTTAATTCTTTAAATTCTTAATAGCATATCCTTTAAAAATACAAATCATTAATAAGCAATTTGAAATAATTACATTAAAACTAATAAATTAAACATCTTAACGATTAAAATATTTCCAAAATTTTTTGTAGTTGGCTAGGAAGCGAAGTGACTGGAATGGTTCTAACGGAAGTGAATTTATTGACTGGATTCACTCTCTCCAGTGATTATGCCAATGTTTTGGCAAATGGAATTGGAACTGCTTTCAAGAGGCAGGAATTGAGTGGCAATCGTCTTTCAATCTATTTGGACGAGGTTTGTTTGATAATTTCAGAAATAGAACGGATAGCCACATTGGGAAAATTAACATGGGTTATATACAGAGTTAGTTAAAATGTATGAATGATATTTAATAATCAAAGTGGTTGGTATATTTGTATACTTTGTGTTAATGATATTCAGTTAACAGAAAATGACCTCTGCTTTAATGTGAAGATGGAGCGGACATTTCATGTCAAATTGGTCAAACCAGCATTGGTGAAGACTTATCGATATTACTCTCCAGGTAAATATAAATTTATATAATATATATTCATATAGAAATTAAATAAAAAACTTATTATTAAGATCAAATGGCCAATGGATATTATTCAATAACATCATCTTTGGAATCATGGAATGCTTGCGACCCTCTTTCCAAATAATGAACTTTAACAAGCTTTCATTGGCAGGAAAAGTGATAGTTTTTGTCATAAATTTACCATTTACTTTGATACATTTCAATAGTGAGAAAATAATGCAGTTTCATTAAAAATTACTCCAGTGTTGCTGAGTGTTAATTTCCTGGTTATCTTTCGAAACTTAAACATTGTATCCGAGTAACTAAGTCAAAAATGCCCTAAAGTATTATTGTCCTTATTGCATTTTTTAAAGTTATTAAAAATTATATTCCTAGAATTATTTCAATGATCTTGTGCCTAATATATGATCCTGTGAAGTTTCGATAAAATTGCTCCAAGCATTTATGTAGCAAACATAACATACATACCGACCGAAAGACGATGTTGTGAAGTACTTTTGAAACAAGGTGAAGATTTCCTATTCATTTGATTCGTAGACCAAATATTTAAATTAGAGGTGATTAAGTACCTTTAAGGTGTTCAGTTCTTTAGCATTTAGGAACGCATTTAACAAAAAGGTATTGCACAACAAACTCAATTTTAAAAAATCAAAAAACAAATCCGTAAAGCAGTAAAGTTATGAAGTCCATTATGAAGTTACGTCTGATTGCTGTACCTGTTGACCTGCTAGTTTTTATTTTTAATTTCACGAGCGGAACTCTGAATTAATAACGGTTATGTGTTCTAAGATTCTTTAAAAAAGATAATAACTTGGCCACTCTAATGACTCATAAGATCACAATGTTCATAAGACTTAATCCTTAACGGGTTTCTAAATGCAGAATCGCAAAGATTCCGAAGTATTTGTAAATTTTAAATCAAAACATTTGCAATTTGAAATAATATTTAATCCATTAAAGAATCAATTGTTTCGTGAGTTTCATTTAACTAGACCTCGCACTGCATACATAATAAGAATGGTAATCACTGAGACTCAAACTATTCTCATTCGTCCACATTCCAATAGCAACATTCAAAATCCAAATTCTGGGTTTGTTATTGAAATAATAAAAGCCAACTTAATCGACTACAATAATTCATCCAATAAAATAAATATTTAGAAAAAACTCTTATGGAAGAAATTTGCAAAGAGTCGAAATTTAATTGTCTTGTCATTACGCCTTTAATAATTTAAGTGCATTTGTATCTTGTTGGAAGAAATTATTGAATGGTTCACCAAATTAAATTAATATTAAGTTATTATTATTGAATTAAAAAACAAAATTAATTTTTAATCACTTCGTCTCACACAAACAAGAATTTGATTATGATGATCCAAATAATTTCAGCTTTTCCGAGTAATTAATAATAAAGAATAATAATTAAAAAATTAGTTTTGGAAATTACTAGCCGCAGATAGTCCCTAAGGTACAGGTAAATAAAGAGTCAGACAACCAGACAAAATTTATTTGCCCTTTATGTAATAGATTTTCTTAAACGCTTTTCATATGGTTGTCTGTTTCTAAGATGAACGATATCTTATATTTAACTAGTCTGTATTTATTTTGTATATGAATTCCAAGAGGAAAAAATTTTTCTGACTGGCATATTTTTCCTGCTTTAAAAAACATCAAATAGCATTCAATTAATATTCAAATTTCCTGGTTCTACTTTTCGAAAATACCCAGGATTTTGTTGAATATCGACCAATTTCTTACTGATATCCTTTCACACTGAGTCATTGATCGAAATGCACAATTGCCTATTGCATGAATTCTTATACTTAAAGTGCAAAGTTGATTGAGGAGGAGTGAATTGTTTTTCGCTATCGTCAAGATGAATCACATTTTCCTACTTTTGACCTGCTATCTCGTTTGTTCCATGGCAGAGTTAGTAAAACAAATTACAATTATCAATCATTTAATATTTTTCAAGCTCCTTGTGAAAAGATAGTTAATTATGTAATGTGGCCAACAAATCTCATAATTAATCTCATATTTAAGGAATTACGTACTGATAGCGCCAAAGACATTTAGACCGGGAACCAGTTATAGATTTACAATAACTGTCAACGAAAAAAAGAAACCTAAATATCACTTGGAAGCCAGGATTGAAAATTCTTCAACTGGAAAAATTCTCGTTGAGGGTCGTTTTGATATAAGACAAACAAGTGCGTTCTAGTTGATTAATTAGATCACTATTAATATGTATTATTGAATACTTAAGTAATTTTTATACAAACGTAATTAATGATGTGTTTATTTTTCGACTTTTTAATTGTTTTATTTTTTCCGATTAATTTCTTATTCTTGTTTTCTGCAGCAGGTTGGGATTCATATTTTGTTTTAATCAACAAATTAATAACAATAAATTTTAATAACTATAATAGTTATTGAAATTGTTATTATTTCATTGCTGTGAAATCTTAATTTTTTTTATGTATTTATTAATTATTATTAAGCAATTACGATTTTTTTCTTCTTTCATTAGTTATGCTTATTCAAAACTAATTCATAAATCATCATTTAATTTGAAGACCCAAGTCACAGTTTCGAGCTGATAGTGAGTTTTAATAGCATCTGATCACTGAATTGCTTACATCTTATTATTTTGAGGGCATATTGGTAACGCTTATTCAACAATTTTAACTACGTTAAACCAATATTATTTACATATATTCGATTTGACAAATTCTGGAAATAAATGCTTATATATCATGTACATTAAAAATAAAATATTAATATCCTTCTAACTGAAGATACCAGGCCATCTACCCGATCGAAGTGGGTATATTTTCTTCGTCAAGGGCATGGGAGACATCAATTTCACCGGTTCTCATCAGGTTCAAGAGGTCATGAAGACACATTCTCTTTTCATCCGATCAGACAAAGATTTATACAAGCCGGGACAAAAGGGTTTGTAGAATTAGTTTTCAATTAATTAAATTAGTGTGAGTAATGTTCAGGACAACCTGAACAAACGCTGTTGACATCGTTATTGACAGGACCCTTGAATTTACCATATTTGTTTATATTTATAACCTGATATTCTATAACTGTTCTAAAACGTAAATTTAAAATGCGCAATTAGATATTTAATGAGGTAATAATTCGAATAACGCACATTTTTATTATCGAATAAAGAATCTTTAGTTTCTTTTGTATGTTAAGGCTTTTACCGTATAATTAATATTTATATGTAATTAATTGTAATTACATTTTCATTATCAAGAATTACCTACTTTTAACTGAAAGACTGTCATCTCATCTTAAATGCGCCTACTCTCAAACTTTTGCAGTCTTATTCCGAGTCTTGGGAATCAACGCTGAATTGAAGCCTTACACAGGGCCAATCAATATCACCATTTATGTATGTAATCAGTATTACTGACATTTCTCGGAATTCCAGCAATAGTTTTGATTTTTTTTTTTTTTAGAATTGTCATTTCCCATTGTTTTGTACAGTAAATGCTCACATATCTGCATTAAAAGCTTCGACATTTGGCAACACTTGCAATTGTATTTTATTATGACCGATATTACTTAGTCTCTCTTATCATTCTAAACATTAAATCTTCTTTTCGACTCTTTGCCATTTATACTCTTCAAATAGATAATATTTATCAAAGTATGCTTAAGTGAGAATAATATTTTGTAAATATTAATCTTACTTTTATTAGGATAAGTCGCTCAATCGAATTTATGTGCAAGAAAATCAAAAAAATGCTTCAGGTAAAATAAAAAATATCAATAAAACTAAATAATAGATTTAGTTTGAATAACGAATAATTTTTATGCAAAGGAGTAATCAACGGACATCTTCAACTTTCCGACGTCACTCCACTTGGTCGATGGAAAATCGAAGCTAAATCCGAGGCATGAATGTTTCAGTTATTTTGCTATAAATATTCGTTTGATAATTAAAGATCAATTCATTAGATATTGGAGGAAGAAGTTTTTTTTGAAGTGGCTGAAAATGGCAAGTTATAAATTATACATTCCTATGCGGAGAAATTATTGTTAAAAATGAATTTACATTCTTACATTAAATTAATATTTAAATTTATTCGTTCTCTAGAAGATTTGCCAACAATTGAGGTTCGAGTTATTCTACCGAGTTATTTTCTACTAAACTTAAATAATCCATCGGCTCAAAAACCACTTGCTATAACTACAATAGCTACGTGAGATCATTTTTTTGGCTGACGTAACAAAGCAGTGATATGAATGTACATTGTTGTTTTATTTACAGCTACAAGTTCTGCAAACCTGTACAGGGAATTGCTCATATTGCCATTTCCTTGAAATATCCTTGGCCGGTTTATAAACATGACGATAATTCCATACCTTCCATTAACAAGATTGTTGAAGTATGTTTTTTCCTTTTCCGGAAGCAATAATTTAATCACTGAAACATAAACCAAACAAGATAACAAAATTATGCATCGTAATTCATTTGGAATGACTTGTACGAAAATTTATGAAATGCTTTGAAGCGCGTCAATTAAGATTAAATTAAGTGATTAAGTCGATTGCATTGTTGCTTTCTAAAGCTAAAGAAACTAATTCCTTAAAATAAATAGATCCTAAACCGCTTGTTCCACAGTTCTCCACATGACACACTTTAAATCGTGCGATTAATAATCACTTATGTACCACTGACTATATTAGTAAATTGTTAATAAATTATTTCAATTTATGACAGATAGTTGATGGAAAAGCAGATATTTCTATACCTTTAGAGGAGCTCAATTTTCTCTCAAACGATGGTATCTTCGGAAATTACTATAGTTTATTTGTTCAATCAAATATAACAGAAGGAAGGACAGGAATAATCTTGCAAGGGAACAATGCCGTTCCAATTGTAACTGATAAATACAAGTTAACATTTTTAAGCATTTCATCTGAGAACTTCAGGCCTGGTTTTAATTACAGAGCTTGTGTAAGCCTTAAGTTTTGCGAATTTTTTCTAACTGCATTTTGAACCTATCGTCTTAAATTGTCAGATTTCAGCATGATCATGTTTAAAAGTGTAGTAATAGAAATGAAAATTATTTCGATCGATTAGATTCACATTTAGATAAATATCGATCGTTTGTAATTCTTTAGGTTCAATTGAGTCAAACCGACGATTCGAAACCTCTTCTTGCAGACATAATATATCCAAATGGTACTTTCAAGTCTTTGGTTGTACAAGTAACCAGCTATATACCAGTCCTTTGCCTAGCAAACTCGACTTACAATAGAACTTGTAGGTTTACCGGAGTCACTAACATCATAAACCCTTCAACGCATAGATCTACTTTTCAACAAACATCGTCTGACATGCAGGGGCGTCTCTTGTATGTACCGATTGATCCCAGCGGTCACATTTTGTTTGAAATATCAACAGAAATTGCTTGGAGCGGCATAAGCCTTCAGGTTTGATTGGATTTTTTGAGAACTTATTAATGAATGGTTTCGTTAAGAAATAGATTCTAATTAACCTATACTTTTAAGTATAAAAGTTAAAGTTTTTTAGTTTTTAAGGCGTTGGCCAAACTTGAGTTTTACTAGTTATTCAAATACTTATTTATTAGTAAAGCAATTCTGAATTTTATACTGGTATCTAGGTGTCATATTTTGACGAGGAATGTCTCACTAATGTCACAGCATATAAAAGTTTGAATCCACTTAAAGTGAGAGACAGACAATACATTCAACTGTCACTTCCTGATAACAATGAAGTCATCAAGGTTGAAGCTGTTGCTCCATAAGCACAAGTGATTTTTATAAAAAGCAGTATTTTTAATCGCAGGCCAAATCCAAGTTGAGGTTGAACATTAGGACAAGTGAATTAATCACAGTGTTTCACTATCAAGTAATTATTTACGCTAATTTTCTAATTCGCAAATCTTTTGTTTATGGCTGGGATTTTTAACTAATTAATTAAATTAATTGATCGTTTAATCGTTAATGTATGTTAACTATTGCATTTTTTAGTATATAATCGCAATATAAATGTCCGAAACTGTTAGACTGTGATCGGGAAAAGATTTTAAAATACGTCGAAGGTTTAGAGTTGTTACGTCAGGCTTGTGTATTGCCACTGTTATCGACGTTGACAAAGCACATGACTGTAAATGATGATGATGATCCAGGCTATATAGCCAAATTCAAGGCAGCCTCTATTAATGTTTAAGCTAAACATGTAGCTGACATAACGAGCATTGAATACTGAATGCAGCAACAGTTGACCCACTTGGAGTGTTTGTCAGACGATTCGAAAGAACGAACTTGGTCAGTTATTAGACAACAAATAGCAGTTGATGATAAGACAGTCCCAATAAATCAATATGTGAACCTAGTGAAAAGGGTATAAAGCTGATGGATTCTGACTCATACTCATAAGATGTTGAAAGCACTTCTGATGAACTGAATTATTACAAAGTGGAGAAAGGAGTTGTTGAATCATTTTATTCACTACAATTGTGCAAGCTCAATGAACATAGATATTCTAAATTGGCATTACTTGACACGACTGTGCTGCGCCAGCTACCTCAGTAACATGTGAAGGATTATTTAGCTCTGCTGGTTTCATTGTTAACCAGACTTGAACCAAGTACTGTTAACAAGCTCCCGTGTTTGCATAGTTGGTTATATACAGACATTTGAGTGGGAAAACAATGAATTTTAGTTGATAAATCATAAATTTGTATTTTTATAGAAGTTATTGTTTTAATTGAAGTTAACTCTTAAATAATACTTAATTTTCTAAAAGTTAACTATTAAAAAAATTAATCATTCCCATTTTATTCCATGTAATTTTTTTTAACTTTAGGTTCTTGGAAAAGGATTATTACTGCTTAGTGATTCTTATTCTTCCCCAAATCCCTCCAACAACATTGATTTCACAATTTCAATTTCCGAGAATTTGGCACTAAATTTGGCTCCTACTGCAACAATAGTTGTATCCTGCGTAACTTCCACCGGGGAACTTGTGGCTGACAGTCTTGCTCTTTCAGTCACAGATTACTTTACTAATAAGGTTTTAGATGTTTTTATTGTGATTCGTACTCCACAAGCTTTAATTAAATTTATAAAACATAGCAGCTAACAATTAAATATATAACTTTGAGGTTTCAATATCTTTCGACCATAAACCTACATTGCCAAAAAAGCTGGTGTCATTTCGAGTGAATGCACCTCAAAATTCTTTCGTATCCTTGATGGCAATGGATCAGAATGTCATGCCACTCAATGCAAGAAACTGTATCACTAGAAACATGGTAGGTAATTCCGAGTCATTCTCATAATTATGTAATGCAAATATTAATTTACATTTCAACAAAGTGAACCCAAATATAAATTACGCAGTTTTAAATTGAAATGAATGTTTTATCAAAGCAATTTAACCTTTTTTTCTGCATGTTGTAGAATGTTGGCTACTAGGCCCAGCATTGATTGATTTATATTAACAGTAATATGTAATCACATCTTAAAATTGCAATGAATTAAATTATTGAAAAACAATGTACAGGTTGACAAAGATATGTATAGCTATTCTGGTGCAGGAAGATACGAAGACAAATTCATCTTTTTTGCAGGCTTGTGGCGTCCATCAAGGCCTGGTGGACAAGCGACCCGTGAAATTTTTAATGTTATCATCGGCATTTCTTCACAAATGTTTTGCATTGACAGTTAAAAACATTAAATTTAATATCTAAATTTTTTTTTTTAATAATTTTGACGATAAACTTAATGTAACCAATGTATTTTATATGAAAGTTTATATATGTTTATTCTCCGTAACTTCCTAGTCTTTTTTTTCTTGAAGTGGTTATTAATCCAGAAGTAATATGATTAATTTAAAAAATAAATAAAATGTAATTTGTTACAATGATTCACCCATTCAACTAAGAAAAATTATAGCATAAATAAATAAAATAACTGCAACAACATAATGAAAGCAAACACTTTTATTACTCAGAAAGCTGGTTTGTTTGTTTTGAGTGACTGCCACATAAGCGAACACCAACGGAAACAACATTATACCATGTTTGGTAATTACAATATTTTGCCATTCATTAATTCCATAACAGTTTGTCAGAAATAATAAATGTTATAAAAATGTTAGCTGTGTACTAGATTAAAGATATGGCAACATTTTGCACTGTAATAGTCTTCTTTTAAAGGAACAAGTCTCCCTAGACCAGTTCTTCCACAAGGATTGAATTCTGTCAGAAAAACATTTCCAGAGACTTGGATTTGGAGCGACACCCTGATGGGGTTTGTGCAATTTATTTGTAAATATTTGGATATTATTTTAAAATAATGGTATTGAATGAAATTTATTTACTTTTTATTAATTAATCCTTCAAAAAATCGAATTATTAATGTCCAAAAGGTTATTTTTAAACATATTCATTTTAATGACACAATTTCGACTTCCTTCGGTAATTAATTTATACGATCATACAATGATCACTCTTACGGGTTGAATCATAGTGACAGATTATAATCTGGATATGCAAATCTTTAATTAAATGAATCTTTAATTTTCTGTAAGATGTTATGGTCATTAAAGCCTTTGATTATTCTTGTTGCAATGGTTTGATTTGTAATTGTGTTGCAGATTGTTCGAATTGGAATTCTAAAACATATGTCGTTAATGATCAATAAAACATTTCTAAAATATGCAGATAACATATTGACGAATTTCAGATCAGATGGGTCCGTAGAGGTAAAATATGAAGTTCCTGACACTCTCACATCCTGGATGATCACTGCTTTTTCAACCAACTCCAAGTTTGGACTCGGAATTGCAAGCGATCCTGCCATGGTTGCACAGCATTTGTTATTTAAAGCTACTTATGATTTTTTAAAATATGAATTAATAAATTATTGTTAATCAAATTATTTAAAAATTTTAGTTACTTTGTTCCCTTTTGTAAGCAAAATTATCCAATTTTTAAAGGTTGATGAACCGTGTAATTAAAATTTCAGATAACAGTAGTAAAACCATTCTTCATAAACCTTAACCTTCCTTCTTCAATCATAAGAGGAGAGCAGTTTGCCGTTCATGTGACTCTGTTCAACTGCTTTGGAATGGACCTAACAGTGAGATTCAATGCAGCAATATTATTGTTATTATCATTATTATTAATAACAATATTATTATTATTATAAAATGATACGTAAACAATATGTAAACGGGGCTTAATTTATGCCGAGTTTATTGTTGGATTTATTCAGCAAATATTCAGTTAACTAAAGAGTGGTATTAACTGTAAATACCATGCTTACGCAATAATCCTGAAGCCAGTTATTGCGTAACGATCAGTTGCTTGATTATTTGCTGAATAGAAATGTTCTTCAATCTCTAGTATTCTTGTGGGCTTCTATAATTTCCAAGTGGGCTTCTATAATTTCTAAGCGGGCTCCTTGCGCAGTAATAATACATCGACGCCGTGGAGCAAAAAGATAGTGAATGTAATGAACACTAATTAACCATAAACGTAACTATTTTAGTTCTGCGGTTATGACATTATTATATTTGTTTGTGCCTTGTAGGCAAACGTGACACTCGCACAGTCCAACCACTTTGAAATAATAAAATGCGCCAATATCATTGATGACCTCGTGAATGAAGATGCATCCAAATATGTCGTGGTAAGACATCTAAATACATTACAAAGTGATTCTTTTTGGAATGATGCCTACTACTAGTTACTATTTTATTAACGCATGAGTTTTCTAAGCAAGGAAGTCTAGTGTAGTCAATACTTGCAATTTCAGGCTTTGTATTGTATTTATTGCATTAATGACGATACTACTCAGATCTATCAGTGGAATTTGGTCCCACAATATCCGAGTAAAATTAATTTTTCAATAATTTGTCCTTAGGTTCCAAACAACGACATGGTGACGGTGTACTTCTGGATTGTTCCAACTTCTTTGGGTCAAATTCCGATTGAAGTCAGAGCAGTCACTGGAGTGGCTGCCGATTCTCTCATTGTTAACTTATTCGTCAAGGTGCAAAATTCTAATGAAAATTTCTTTTGTGCAGTGCTAAAACAGGTTACATTTTATCACTTCATTTCAACCACTTGTAGTTCGAAGGTCAACCTCAAGCCTACAGTTCATCATCGTTGCTTAGAATTCCACAAGAACAATCTCAAGTCGTAAACTTCGGTTTATCTCTCCCTCCAAAAAATATTCTCGTGCCTGACTCGGTCATCATCGAAGTTACAGTCATTGGTATTTTAATTTAAACTTCATGATTATTCCGTTTTAAAAAATTTTATTAAAAAAATTTGATTGGGAAGAAATATCAATCAAAATATTTAAGATGTGCTTACAAGTTAATGATGAATATGTTTTAAATTATTTAACGCGAAAGGTGATATTCTTGGTACCTCACTCAATAATTTGGACAAACTTTTGAAAAAGCCATACGGCTGTGGAGAACAGAATATGGTTACTCTTGCTCCCGATGTTTACATCGTCAAATATCTCACTGCCACAAATCAACTCACTGAGGAGATCAAGAATAAGGCTTTGGAATTCATTAACATAGGTAATAAAATTTGTTAATGTGGTATTTTGAACAATAAATTAATATTTAGTGAAAAAACCAAAATTTCTCATATGAAAATAGTAGTAACCGTAGTAATAGTAACTTTAAAATTTGTATTTACTATATATAACATAATTACTAATACATAATAATCATACATAATTACTTTTATTTTGCAAAATCACAATATTTTATCATTTACCTAAATCGTTCATTTGTTTTATTTTTTAAATATTTATATGAACAGGTTATCAACAACTATTATATTATCAAAGGAAGGATGGTTCCTTCAGTGCCTTTGGTGACAAAGATCCCACTGGAAGTGTTTGGTTGGGCAAATAAATGACATGCAAATGATATAACGCAATGATAAGAAAATAAAGATAAAATCTGTCTACGCATTTCATCCTTATTAGAAATTATAGCTGAAGTAGCTACCATTGATAGAATCAACTGCTGCCTTAGTTCTTAACAAATTAGCTTAATGAAAATGTCTTTTCGTTATGTTTCAGGCTGAGCTCCTTCGTTACAAAAGTATTTAGACAGTCAAGTGACTATCTTTCGATTGATGACAACAAGATAGCTCGGTGCTTAGAATGGATTTTCAAACATCAAAACATTGATGGAAATTTTAGGGAACCAACAAATGGAAGTGTTATCCATATTGCAATGCAGGTAGTACTAATGTTGAAAATTAAAATATTATTGATTGCTAATTTATTAGATTTTAATATAATGAAATTGTCGAATTTTAATTTTTGTAAATTATAAATATTTATATTACAAATTATAAATATTTCGCCTTGGCATAATTTCAAGAAACACAACAAAGCAGTACTAAATTATAATTTTGAATTTTTCCTGAGATACATCAAAATTAACTGTTGATTAGCAAGTGAGCCATCTTTTTTAAAGATATTATAAAAAGTTTAGATCTCTGTATTTTTAATATTGAACTGATTCAAAGTAATCTAAATTAACTCCGTTATTTTGAAAATATTTTGATCTTAAAGCACGATGTAGTTCTTAAATAATATTTTACAGGAAGAAGCATCATCTGGCATTGGTCTTACGGCACATGTTGCTATCGCTCTTCTGTTGAACAGAAATACCAATGGGGTAAACTGAGGATGAGTTCATTTTTTCTTAGTGGCACATTTAAAATTATTAAATAAAAAATTAATAATATTTACTGCGTAATCTACATTAAATATATAATATATATTAATATATCATTATTATTTAATATTAAATAGGGAAATATTTCAGGTTAATGATATCCATGAAAAAATCCAGCTGACCATATCCTACCTGGAGGCACAATATAATTCATTTTCCAACAATAGCTATGTCCTCAGCATTATTGGATATGCATTTTATTTGTCGGGAAGCCCCAAACTAACTCATATCCTTCAACTTTTAGACTCATTAGCAATTAATAAGGGTTATTACACACATTGTTTGTTACTATTTATTGTTACACATTTATTTAAAGTCGTTATGATAATTTAATGCCTTCACGATTAGAAAATATTATTTATTTAATACAAATTCAATATGAAAATAGACGGCATGAAATATTGGCTCAAAGTTAGCAACGACCAAAATCAACCTGATAATTGGAGCCCTCCTTATCGGGCAGCCCACAGTGAAGACATTGAGATGACATCATATGTTCTGCTTATTTATGCTTCCAAGGATGACTTCAGCAATTCTCTTCCAATAGCAAAGTGGCTCATCAGTAAAAGGAATCCAGAAGGAGGTTTTGTTTCCACCCAGGTTAAAAAAAAACTGAATTGATTTACTAAATATTTAACTTGAGGCACTTTGATAATTAAAGATAAAAATGGAAGATAAAGTTTGTGATAACTTTTTGTTATCATTGATAGGTCGATTAATTCATTCAGATATGCCATTCCATCTGCTTGGATGACGAAATATTTTCCCATAAGTTTTTGAGCAAATTTAGGCCATTTATAATTCATTATATTTGGCCATAATATTCATTTAAAAATGCCTCCGGTACATTCGTTTTTAAAAATATGCATTTGAAAAATAAACAGTGTGTAGATGCATTACTAAGTTAAACATAACAATTTACTTCAGAATGTCAAAAAGTGGAGAGACTGATTTTTTTGATATAGAAATTTTGATAGAGAATTTTGATAGAGAAATTTTGATATAGAAAGTGGGCCATTGTGTTTAATAAAGCTTGTTTATTAATAAGTTGTGTAAATAAGCAGACAATTCACTTAAGACTGCAATATTTAAAATTATCTAACAAACTAGGATACTGTTCTCGGCCTTGAAGCATTAGCAGTATTTGGAAGATTAATTCTGCTGCCAATCAATTCTGGTGGTCTCACTGTGAAAGTCAGTCAAGATGCAACGTCTGAAGTTTATACATTTGCCACCATAAACAAAAATTCTGTCCTTCTACTTCAGTCTCACCAGGTAAAAGCTTTTTGAGTGCTTTAAAAAAGTAACGGTTTGGTTATTTTTCAAACTGCAGAATTGTGTAGTAGAGATAATTTGTATAACCACTTTCTATTCGAAAAGTCTTGATTATTTTACTTTTTAAGTAAAACACATTTTAAGTTCTCGCAACGTAAGATTGGTTATGTAATCAAAAGGTAAATAAAACCCAGATGCTCAAAAAGTTCTTTTGTTGAATTAGCTTCCATCAAATGCAACCAAAGTGACAGTTTCTGCAACTGGTCGAGGACTCGCCATTGTCCAGGTATACGAAAATGACATATCATAATAGTTTAGATATTGTTGATGGTCACTATAATTTAAATTTTAAATAAACCAGTTTTCTGCAACAAAACGCGCTAAAAGTACAAATTGCGATACTGATAACGCTACCATATTATTAATCAACATTATTATATATAAATTTTTATGATAAACTATTTTTATTTTCCAGCTAAATGCGAAATATTACATAAATTCATCCAAAAAGAACCAATTCATTAAGCAGACATTGATGACAAATTCGAGCGACTCTAAACTCGACCTCAAAGTTTGTGCGTCGTGAGTTCAAAAATATTTTAATGATTTATTTCCAGCACATTCAAGGGTCAATGACCAGTTACATCAATTTTAAGTGTCAGGAAAATAAATGGTAAATAAGAAAATAAAGCCATGTTAATAATGTACAATTGAACATTTCATTGTAGGATGATCGTTGACGTCAATGGTAGGAATATAGGATTTTAAACGGGATATTTAGCCAAATGATTTCGCAGCTGAGAGAATTTACTCTTGCAACTTAATTAGGGAAATTAGTTCTAGTTAAAAATAAAAGCATAAATGAGTTAATCGTGGGAAATAAGGTATAATTGCGAAGTAAATTATTTGCGAATTCATTCATTTTTATCCATCATTCATTTTCAATTCAATTATGTTATTTGAAATTGCTTAACTGTTTGTAATTGTTTGTAGCTGGCTAGGAAGAGAAGTGACTGGAATGGTTCTAACGGAAGTGAATTTATTGACTGGATTCACTCTCTCCAGTGATTATGCCAATGTTTTGGCAAATGGAATTGGAACTGCTTTCAAGAGGCAGGAATTGAATGGGAATCGCCTTTCAATCTATTTGGATGGGGTTGGTTTGTTTGATAATTTCAGAAAAAACCGCTTAGCCATGTAGCTTTAATTAAATATTTTTGGATGCTATTGATTAATAAAATTGGTTAATATTATATTTTTTATTAATGATAAAACCATTTATTCAGCTCATGACAAAGGACCTCTGCTTTACTGTGAAGATGGAGAGGACATTTCATGTCAAGTTTGTCAAACCAGCATTGGTGAAGACATGTCGATATTGCTCGCCAGGTATAACATAAACTTATAACATGCTTATGTAGATTGTGTATTAATTCATAATTATTGATTAATTAATAATGAAGTTAGAGATTACGTAATAAATAATGTCGTACAAGTTTACTACATGTTATTCCTCGAGGTTGCTACAAATTTAATAAATGTGTTAATGGTGCATCCTCATTTATTGTGGTCGTTGAACTTTCAATTTCTTAGAAATAAATAAATTAATACTTTTGTTCTTAAAAATTAAGACCAGATGACGAGTGGATATTATTCATCGACTTTGGACACATGGAATGTCTGCGACCATCTTCTCGTCTCATAGATTTATTCTTGCAAATTTGTAATAATAAACAGAAAGGAATAAATCGTTTGTCTTAAAGTTGTAATATTAAAAATATTTATTTAAGGGTTAATGGTTATTAATATATTATTTAGAGATGGTAATCTACATTCCGGAATAAGCCAACGGTTTCATCATTTACAACAAAATAGTGTTGATTTAAGAACATTTACATAAATAAATTTTAATTTGAATAGTTAGTATTTATATCAAAGAAATTATTACAAACAACGTATCGATGATAAATACTGAAAAGAAAAATATTAATTGATATTTAAAAAATTAGTAAGCTTAAGCTATAAATAGCAATAATAAAAAATCTCTGGAAAATGTGGCAAAGTTATTACATAACTTTATTATAATTATATTATGATATAATCTAAAAAAAACTTGTTAAGTACATTTGTTTAATTAATACTCTAAGTACTAAAATATTGAATGTATGCTCTTTGAATTACGTTGCTCCGTAATCTTAGGACTTTAATATTTTCTAAATTATACTGAGCTTAAAATGTACTAAATTACAAGGCTTATCAAATCTTAAAGCTGCACTCACAATTTATTGTTCACGTCAGACGCATAATAAGCGAAATAAAACCAAAGAGTTTTTGCCCATAATTATACTAGTGATTATTCAAAACAATAACCTTGCAATCAAAATATTTATAGCGGAGAAATTTTAGTAGATTGACAAAAGCCTGAGAATTAACATAGAATTTATATTTCTAAATCATAAAACATGAGTTTTGTTAAATTAATTCTGTATTTAGCAGGTTGGAACATTTTCGTTATAACATTTGTGATAATAATAATAGTTAATTTATAATGCGCCATTTGCATAGCGTCAGAGGCGCCTCGTGTCTTCATTAGCTTCATGTTGATGTCCTGAAGAATTGGATTTTCAGGTGACGTTTGAAGAGCTCCAGGGATGGTTGATCTCTTACTTGGGGACGTAAGGCATTCCAGACAGCAGGAGAGGCATACGAGAAGCCTCTGTTGATGAGGGATGATTTGTGAACTGGTTGGTATAGTTGAATGGTGGAAGATGAGCGAAGACAAGATGTATGACGGCGGAAAAGGAGGTGTTGGAGATAGGGTGGATTGGATCGCGAGAGTTCGATATGTCATGAGGGCGATTTTGAAAATGATGCGATTATGGATCGGTAGCCAGTGCAATTTCTTCAGGCAGCCAGTGCTATTAGGGTTAAGAAGGACAAATTTAGCGAGTTTGTTTTGTACGCGCTGCAAGGAATGGATCAAAGAGGTAGATGTACCATAGAGAAGGGAATTGCAGTAATCCAGGCGAGAGAGAACAAGACTGCGTGCAAGGACAGAAGTTGTATCGATTGAGAGGAGTGGGCGAATATGCTGAATTGACCAGACGAGATGATTGCATGATTTGATGATGGAGGCAGAATGATCTTTAAAGCTGAGATGAGAATCAAAAGTAACACCGAGGAGTTTAAAAGTAGTAGAAGAAGGAAGGAGGGTGCCTGCAACGTTTATGGAGATTGGGGGAGACATAGTTTTTAGGCGAACAGGTGTGCCGATGAACTTGATTTCGGATTTCTGCGGATTCAGTTGAAGAAAGTTGACAAGACGCCAATCATTGATTGCATCTGCGCACTTCCGCAAATTTCTGAGTTGATCAGACATGCTATCGCTGGAGAGGATAGAGAAGAGACTTGTGTCATCTGCATATTGATGGAAAGATACTTCGAAGCCAAGAATTATGTTGGACAGGGGTGAAGTGTAAGTTGTAAAAACCAAAGGTCCCAGGACAGAGCCCTGAGGAACACCAGCAAGAAGTTCAACTGGAGAGGAGGAGTGGTTGCCAAGTTTCACATATTGGGTTCTGTTAGAGAGCTAAGGGGGAGACATAGTTTTTAGGCGAACAGGTGTGCCAATGAACTTGATTTCGGATTTCTGCAAAGTTCAACTGGAGAGGAATGGTTACCAAGTTTCACATATTGGGTTCTGTTAGAAAGCTAAGATTGTAACCAAGAGAATGCAAGGCCATCGATTCCAAAGTCTGACTTAAGTCTCTCCAGCAGTATCTGGTGTTTGATAGTGTCAAATGCCACCTAGAGGTCCAGGCCTACCATGACGGCGCAATTGCCCTTGCCACATAAGTCGGAGAGATTATTGAAAATGTGTAAAAGAGCGGTTTCTGTGGAGAAACCGGGTCTGTAGGCTGATTAAAAAGAGGAGAAGTTGGAGAATGTGGTAATGTGGGGGCGAAGTTTGGATAGGAGGAGTCTTTCGAAAGTTTTGACATGGTAGAAAGATTGGAGATAGGTCTGTAATTGGCAGGAGAGGTTGGGTCAAGATTTGGCTTTTTAAGAAGGGGAGAACTTGGGCCTTTTTTAAGATAGAGGGAAAAGTGCCAGTGCTAAAGGAAAGGATAGCAAGTTTAGAGAGAATTGGAGATTACGTTAGTGCATATTTCTTGAGTAAAGTAGTGGGGAGAGAGTCAAGAGGAGATGACTTATTGGGCAGTGAACGAATGAGCTTAAGAACCTCTTCTGAAGACACAGGTTGGGGGACTGAGATAGGGGTGCCAGAGAATTGCCTGGTAGGAAAAGGAGATGTGGGTGATGAGGCGAGGGTGTTGGCGATGGATTCATGAATTTTGGTGATCTTTGAGATGAAAAATGAATTGAATGAGTTAACAAGAGTGGAGCACTCATCTTCTGCATAGTTCTGAGTCGGACGACTGTGAAGGAGTTTGTGGAAAGAGCGCCACATGGAACGGGGGTTTGTATCCGAGTTGAGTTCTTCCTTAATGGAGGAGGCCCTGGAGTTTAGGATGTCAATCTTGGCAGCTTCTTTAGCAGACTTGTATGGTTGCTTGGCGACGTTGGTGCATAGACGAAGGTATCTACGTTCCAAGCGCCGGCAGGTTTTCTTGGCCTCGATTGCCTCATGGGAGAGTTGGTAATTGGCTTGCTGACCGACTCGAATGGATAGTTTCCTGACAGGGGCATGCTTGTCAAGGAGTTCCTCTAGTGACTTGTGAATTTGAATGGCGAAGTCGTCGGCATCAGAGTTGCAGAACAGGAGATCATCAGAAACGCAGAAAAGGTCTTGTTCAAACGCTACCCAGTTGATTCTTCTGAGGCTACGACGGTGGATGATACGGATGGAGGGAGGAGGTTTGTCTGTGGAGATGTTGCAGGCGATGAGATGATGGTCGGAGTAGGTAACTTCCGATATGTCTATGTTAGAGATGAGGCTGTCATATGATGATTAGGTGATGATTAGGTCGAGCATGTGGCCTTTGGAATTAGTCGGGAAGGTGATGTGTTGGAGGATTCCATGGGAGTCGATCAGCCCTTCCAAATGCTCATCAATGCGGGTGCCAGAACCAGGAGCGTTGAAGTCTCCGCAGATGATGAAAGGGAGGTTGTAGGAGAAGATGAGATCGATGAGGTCTTCGAACTCTTTGATGAAAAATGTTAATGTATTTATTCAAATGCATTTATGAGTACGATATTTGTCTAAAGCTTAGGGAGATTGTTGAAGCAACATTTGCTTATTTTTATCAGGTTGGCTTAATAAAACAAATATCCATTTACATTTACTCTATTTGTAACTCTCATTTTTCTTTCTAATATACTTTCGTCGAACACACCATCGGAATTGTCAACTTGTTGCTTATCATTTAAGTGCAAATTCTTTAAGTTCCATTGATAATACATTGAAGGACACAGATTTAAAACAACCTGGCTTTTACAAAAGTAATTTATTCCTTGAATTATTTCAAACATGTCCTCTGGACGACATGACGAAGTTGAGAAGAAATGTCGTCAATAAAACTATTAAAAACAATTAATATTCTTTAAAGTACGTTATTATTGATTATAAGGTTTATTTGGTTCTATTTTAATCAATATATTGTTAATTTGCATTTAATATTTATATGTTTGTCTAATTGTACAAACATTATTTACAAGGTTGTCACGCCATATCTGACGAATTCATAACTAATAAAGCCCTTTACCGACCATCCAATCAGAGTAGCTCATACAGCGGTATTCCTCAATGTGGAAAGTTGACGGCTTCAAAAGCTGTTGATGGAAATGTAGATCCAGATGTTTTTAAATGTCATTGTTTTCACACAAATGATGTTTATAATGATCCGAATTGGATGGCAGTGGATCTTGGAGAACGATATAAAATGTATTATGTAAATGTTTTTGGTCGAATTGGAATGGAAAAGAGGCTGGACAGTTTTTTCTGTGGACTGACGAACAATTTTCTGAGTAATTCTGTTCAAAGATATACTTATCCGCTTTGCGGACAATATCCTGGAGCTTTTCCGCCATCGAGAAAAGCAGTAATGAAATGCATTTACAACTTACCACCAGGTAGATTTCTCATTCTTCAAATGGATCCAAGCTCTGGAGATGGTAAAGGAATGGCTGTATGTGAAGTGGAAGCTTATGATTTACCAGTACGAAGTTTTGTCGGTAATATCTTAGGCAGTGTTAAAACTTTATGCAGTTTTTAAATAATTGTTTCATTTGGCAGGAACGATTTGGCAAGGTGAAAATGGAACGAGACTCGGGAATTACGTTAACAACATCTTATATATAAAAAGGGGAATAAAATCTTGCATAATAAGTTGTATTAAGTCAAGTAAAAGTTGTGATTCCCTCAATTACAATCCTACAATTGGTATTTGTGAGTTAAGTAGTCATGTCAATGGGTTCAATAGAAATCAACTTCTGTTCAACCTGAGTAACTGGTATTTCTGGTCTGGAACTAACGAATAAAATTATTCTGAAACATTACATAAACAAATAGCTTTAATGTTCTCGCTTCTACGTATGTTTAGGTGGTTATTTGTGTTTCCTTTCTTCGAATTTCTGGCATTTGAAATGATTTTAATTGATCACGAAGTGTTCAGTTATTTGTAATTGTTAGAAAGCATGTTTAAAAAGCACTGTTTAAATTAGCTTATAAATTTGTTCTGTGTATTTTTGTAAGCAAAATAAGTCAGTATAGTTAATATTTGTCAGTTGAATTCATATTACATATTCTATATGAAGATAATCATTTCTGATGTGTGTTCAATTATCAATTTATTGGACTTACCCTCAAAATATTGTTATAACCCTGAAAATGCCATCAATTAATTTTTAAAGTTATATTTATGTTTAATTAGTTTTCGATTATATTCACTATCTTTTAGTTCTACGGCGAGACAAAAATCTCAGATAGAAGCATA
>MPNW01000932.1:7101-40896 GCA_011800805.1 Hirudo medicinalis
TATTTACATATTATATTGTATATTATGATGATGATGACGATGACGACGATGATGGTGGTGATAATGATGAAGAAGAAGATAATGATGATGACGACGACGACGACGACGACGACTTCAAGACGATGATATTGATGATGATTGTAATTAATATTTACGATGGTGATGATTATTATTTATTAATAATAATAATTATTATTTATTATTTAGTTAATTATCTTAAAAATTACCAATGATCGACAACATGTGTACAATGAACCCTAAAAACTAAACAATACAAAACAGATGATCAACCAAGACGATGCATGCTTTTGGAATGGATTTGTTGGCTTATTTGTAAACAGTTAGGATTTCATTCACGATTTCCTGTTGTATTACATCATAATTTGGGCAAATTGTTTTTTTTACCGTGATTTTATTTTTAATAAATGAGTGGAAAGGATTGGAATCGAACCCGCTGACGTTTGACCTGTGCTTCCTGGTGATGTCCTTTGTGAGAATTATCATCGTAAAACATGAATTGAATTCTTTTTGTACAATTCAATTTCTAAATCCATGTGAAAATGATATTTTTTTTAATTACGCAAGTAGAGAGAATTATTTTGCTAGACTGATTTGTCAGTAAACTTTGTTGAAAAGGATGCATTCAATTGTAATACAATATCATTTTCACATGGATTTAGAAATTGAATTGTACAAAAAGAATTCTTCAAAAACCTTCGTTACCGGCGAGAATTTGTCGGTTAGTTGTTAAAATTTCTTTCAAGGACATTCAAGGATTACGACGTACCTCCAAACATGACTGCCAACCTACCTTCGACCTTGATAGATTCAAGGAACAAGACCCACATAATTCTTGCTGACAAATTCTACTACGACGTCACAAACAGCCCTGCCAACGTCTGCCCCTGCGCCATTGGTCTGGATTCAAACCTCGACCCTTCCCGTCACATTGCGAGGGATGACGCCATTGGACAGACTCGTCTGACGTCATGCGAGAACCTGCTTGCTGACAGCCCCTGCCTGTCCTACCGGCAGCCTCTGAGCAAGCGACACGTGCAAACCGAGCTGCGTCCTCCCCTGATCAGCGTTCTCCAGACCAGCGTGGGAGGAGTCGTGAGGAGTGACGTAGTAATGGGCTGTGAGGTCGCAAACGACGGTGACGTCATCTTGGAGTGTAAGCCTTACGGTAAACTAGCCAACACCACCAATAACAACAACAACAACAACAACAGCAACATTTGCAACAGCGGGAGGTAATGTTGACAGTAATGTTGACCTATTGACAACACTGACAACTTGGATTCGTATATATTTTCAACTGCTCTCAACTGCTAGCATTCCCCTGTCGTATTTCCCGTGTAAACCGAAAACGAAACCGACATTGGAAAGTACACTGCTGTTATTTTTAGGAGTGACGTCACACTCGTGGCGATTCAGTTGAGTGACGTCGTTATCATCTTGTCATTTCTTGTCATCTTGTTTCACTTGCTCATAAATAAATAAAGCTGGAAAATTTGCAGAGGATTTTTGGCTCAGAATTTAAATCATTTAATTATAAAAAGTTCGCCAAGATCGATGGAAGAGAGACAAGATTGGAATCGAGTTAGAGCTGTGGAGCTGGTGATTTCAGGGGCAAAGATTGCCAGGATTTGACGATTCGATTGACGACGAAATGTAGCCTTATCAGTGGTGGACCATTTTTCATGACGCAGACGTAAGGCATGACCTGGCCGCGTGTTCAAGATGATTTGAAATCAGGAAATCAGTCTGGAATGGTGCAGTGAGCGAAACTGTGAATTATTTTGTAGAGGCGTGAATCGTGGATGAGGCGTCGATGTTCAAGAGTCTTGAGTACGAGTTGCTGAAGTTTGCCTCTGTAAGGCAGTGCTGAAATTCTGGAGTGGCTCTTAAGAAATATTTTCGAAAGCGTTCAACCTTTGTTATGAGCTGCTCGTTATGAAGGCTTCAAACTGGGGGGCAATATTCGAGGATCGGGTGCAAATCGGCCCTGATCAGAATTTTCCTTGTCTCTTGAGCGAAAACATTGGAGAATCAGACGTATTCTGACAAAGGCCTTGTGAATGATGTTGTCATTGAGGGCTTTAAAAGTGAGTTCACTGTCAATGAGGACATCAAGGTCGAGGATGTTGTCAGTGGAGGATATGGTTCGTGAGGATACTGGGTAATTGTTTCGTGGGGTGTTGCATCGCGCCCTCATTATTATTGTTATTGTTATTATTATTATTATTAAAAGTATTATTATTATTACTACTATTGTTATTATTATTAGTATTATTATTATTATTATTGTTGTTGTTGTTGTTATTATTATTATTATTATTACTCACAGACACTTGTTTGTCGCGATAGTCCAAAAAGAAGCGTTCATATTTTACGATAAGGCCAAATGTCAACTGAGTTTGAAACTGTGAACTTCTTCAGAAGGATTCTCAATTTCGCGTTTGTCTCGTGTTGAGATTCGAATCGACGAATAATAATTAATCAACTTTTTTAATTGAGAAATGGAAATTCTCCATTTGCTAAGAACCAAGAATTTATCATTTAAGATTTATTAATATATTATATTATATATTATTATTATTTATTTATTGTATATTATATTATTTTATAAATTTATAATTTATAATTCTTTCAAGTTGGATGTGTTTTTTTTTCATCTTCTTCTAAGATTGCCAGTTTTTCCACTATGGATATTCTGAATATCGAAGCTGATATAGGCCTTCAACTGATTCCATCAGAATATTCTGAATTAAAAATTAATAATTAAATTAAATTTAATAATATTTAATCGTCATCGTTTTTCTTGTCCACTTTTAAGACCCTCAAGTTGTAATGGTCACTTCCGGTAATAACTAAAAGGGTAACTTTGAAGGACCACACGCCGTTAATTATTTTCTCTTTATTTCAACATTTGAGAAGTTACTGCTTAAAACCAATGTTTTAATCGCTTAATTTTAATCGTTTTTAATTTTAATAACGTGAAATATTTCAATAATTTCTGAAACAACTTACAAAGATTTCAAGCTCACCATTCTGAGGACATCGCTTCCAAGTTTTCATATCCTTTGTTGATAAGTCATAAATCGTCGAGAGGGGAAGCATCTGTTCTGAGCGTAACAAATCCTTTCTGTGAACTGCATCCTCTATTCGGATGACTGACAGACAGACAGACGTGTAGACAAATCGACGGACAGACGTACGGACGGAAGGATGGATTGAGAATGAAGTCCTAACGATCGAATGAAGAATTGGATTGGAAAAGTTCCAGGTCGGCATGGTGATGCAATGTTTTATTGATTCACGAAGCCTGGAAACGACCCAAATTAATTGTTGATCACGATTGGACAGACCTTCCTTCTACTGGAGAAGGACGCCTTTTAGGTAAACAACGGCAGCCATGTTGAAAGTCTGTCCGACGTGCTTTTTCGTTGGATTTAAATGTTTGTGATAGAACTGACGAATGTAATAAATAAATTATTAATTTTGAAATAATAAATGAATGAATTAATAATTATGAAGTGATAAATAAATAAATAAATGAATTATTAATTATGAAATAATAGATAAATAAATGAATTATTAATTATGAAATAATAGATAAATAAATGAATTATTAATTATGAAATAATAAATAAATAAATGATTAACTATGAAATAATAAATAAATAAATGATTAACTATGAAATAATAAATATATAAATAAATATATTGCATCGATGCTTTTTTTCTCTTCAGTCTTTAATTTTTCAAGAACCATTTGCAGGGGATTAGAGTAAATTTCTGCAGATTAAAAGAACTTTGCTTGACAAAAAAACTTCGAATTGAGACTCTTCCAAATAAGCTTCCAATGACTCACATTCCGACTGATATTTTAAACGAGGATCAGGAGTAAAACAGGAATCCTGGATCAATAATGACTTATCTTTTTCGTGTGTTTGCTGATAAAATGGAAGCCATAGTGGAAATTAATTGGATATAAATTTATTTCGGTCAATTTTAACTCGTCCTGCAAGTTTGAATTTCGTTGAAATCTATCGATCCGATTGACAGGTGAGTTTTGCTGGTTTGCTGTTGTTTTGTGTTTTGGAAGATTTTTTTAGAGAGATGAAATGGATTTATTTTTTCACAGCAACTTGAGAAGTTATTCCTTAACAAGTGAGCGTCCAAAAGGATGTCCGAAACTTTCAAATATGCGAACGCGGCGCGAAAAATGTCCAAGGAGCGGTCCGATCTCATTGTGTGAGTTGAATATTTAATAGTTTTATTATTCGAAAAGATTTTATTCCTCGCATTGTAAATTTGTTTTACGTTTAAAATTAAAATTTCAAAAAGTTACGATATCGACCCGGGCGATTCGGACATCCCTATTGGGTGCATGGTGAGAACCCATCCAATCAGAGCCTTCTCGAAAGAACACGTGACCGTGGAAAGGTGTGACCAACTGGATGGCAACCCTGTGATTGGCTGGTCGGAGGAACTCCTCGGCAACATTGTTTCCTTGAAATTCCACAAAGGAGTCGTTACGAAGGTAATAAGGAATAATTTCATGAAAAAAATATTCAAGAAAAAAAAACCAAAAAAAAAACCTCATTTTCCGGCTTTTATTTGATCAAAATCTTCGCGCGCCATATCTTATCGACAACTTTTAGTCGATTGGAAGCCCCTGAAGGAGACAGGAAATGCCCTTTGATAAGGAAATCTTAAGAACCGACGATGAGCCCAGGGCTGAGACACGCTTTCAAATGGATTCCCTTCTGAGACTCGAGATGGAGCCGTTCACTTTTTATTTCATCCAAGAATTATCTCCCTCATCATCGCCCAGCATCGATCTGGCGATTTTTAGTTCTTTAGTTTTTCTTTTTTTTTTTGAAAAAGAAAAGAAAAATGTCTTTATGGCAGTTGTGGAAATTAGGAGGTCGTGTTTGTGGAATTATGACTTAAATTTAACTTTAATCTTTCCAGGAAAATAATGTCTTCCTTGAGCTGGATGAAACTCTGACATTTTCATTCGGTTTTTCAATTTTGATTGAATATGTTTTTAGTAATAATAATAATAATAATAACAATAATAATAATAACAATAATAATAATAACAATAACAATAACAATAATAATAATAATAATAATTAAAAAATAATGGTGATGACGGTGATAAATTATCCTGATGAATCATGGTATAATATCAAAACAATGCTTCTAGAACCCTTTACTGGTATCACTTTACATACACACACACACACACACATACACACACACACAATCCGTCAAACTCGAATTACATAAAACAATGGCCATAATAATTTGAAATCAAAATATTCAAAACAACGTCTAGAAAAATACTGATTTCCTTAAGACAAATAAAATTGAAACAACACCTTTAATATTTAATATTTCAGACACAATTCAGTAAATAAATAGAGAAAAAATACATTTAATCACACCTTGTCAGGGGCAAAATGCCCCCAAAAAATGCTGACCATGTACAAGTTGAGGAAGGACGACAGGAGGTGGAATGTGGTCATCATTTTGAACTTTCCAATGGCGGGGAACATTCTTTTTTGAGCTCATTTGCATGAAAATTTAAAGCCTTATCGCACTCTCCATCTTCATTCTGACGTTTATCACGACCAATCATCTCTTCTTATGAATATTAAACATTATGGCTGCAATTATATTTTCTATTATTACTTTATTATTATTGTTATTATTATTATTATTATTATTATTATTATTGTTGTTGTTGTTGTTGTTGTCGTTGGTGGTGGTGATGCTGTTGTTAACATTATTAATCACCAACATCCATACAATAAGATTCTCTTAATCCCTATTTATTCCGAATATCAAATATCCAGGATCCAATGCAAATCCTTCTTCCATTTCTCCACACGAGAAGTAACCCGTGTAAAGTTGCAACAATCAAAATGCAGCACGTGGGAGGCCAGGATTGGTTGGAGCTGGAAAGTGTGGAAGTCAACCTTGATACCTACAAAGTGTGTTATTTATTATGATTAACATTGTTTAAAAATCAAATTTCATACATTTAAAAAAGTAAGGTCCTTATGTATTGTTATGCAAAATTTCTTATTAATTGTTATTCAGTTCAGTTATTCAGTATTAATATTATGTTCCTACGTACGCCTGCAATGGCAACAAACGTAACGTTTAGTGTTCGAAACCCAGCCTGCACCGCCACAAGCACTCCTGGGAAGGAGCGCTACATAAATGATTAATGAGAAGCGCCTTTGACGCTTAAGTTCAACCATCCCTGGAGCTCTTCAAACGTCACCTGAAAACCCACCTCTTCAGGACACAAACACGAAGCTAACGAAGACACAAGGCGTCTCTGACGCTATGCAAATGGTGCATTATAAATTAACTATTATTTATTATTATTATTATTATTAAGTCCAAATCATCTCAGTGTGTTATGCTAAGGACTTTAATCAAATAAATAAATAAGCCTCTGACGCTATGCATACGGCGCTATATAAATGAAGTACATCTTATATTTACATTCTTGTTGACGAATTGGGACCAACGTAGGCCAGCCCCTGCAATGATAACGATAGGACTTTGAATATTTAAGGTAGTTCCATCTTACACCTCTCTTTGCATCACACACTTTATGCACGCCTCACCTTGAACACCTGTCCAGTTTTGGATTGAGGCGATCACCTCAGAGAAATAAGTTGGAGTGGGCTTCACTGAACGACCTTGAACGACAAGAGACGATGTTTATTAAATGCTGTAAACATTCGTAAGCACGTCTACGGTGCATTCATTCTCGTCAATATTTAATTATTAGTTAAAATATTAATAATTAATTTGTCTTTATTAATAATAATTAATTTGCCATCAATTCCGTCATTGATAAAGGAATTTCGCTTCCTGGAGACATCATTATCATGCTCTGCCGGTGGCGGCAAAGTGGCTGTTGTGGCAAGACTGAGAAGGGAAAGGCTCACGGCTTCCGTGCCCCAAGCTCTCAAGGTGAACTCTTCCGTTGACCCCAGGCTGACCTTCACCTTCAAAGAAGCTCTATTGAAAAAGCCCCTGACCTTTGAACTCGAGGTTAATTAATTAATATTTTTATATTAAATTATAGATTCTGTTCGAGTTTTCTTGTTTGCTGATTTCTTCGTTTGTTTGTGCATTTCATCAAATGGTTTGTCGTCGTGCTGTCTCCATGATTGTATTCTTTATCTACGATTTTAATTATTGAATTTATTTGATAAAGATTGATTTACCAATGTATCAATTAAATTTAAAATCGTCCAAGAAAATTAGCAATCACGACTCGTTGAAGGCGCTTTTAAAATAACCAATCCCTGTTGCACGCTGTTGCAAACAAAACAAACGGACAAACAAAACCAGTAAACATTAAACACCTTAACGACATCGTAACTTGGCACTCCCTCGAAGCCATTCCAACCCTTCTTCAGTATCTGCCGGTTGATTTGATGTCCTTACAAGAACTGAAACGGAGACAACCTGAGGAGACGAAACACCTCCTCGGATGCACTGGCATCGTCATGCTCAAAGATCTCAATATTTACATCAGCATCACCCTGCCCATCCACCCGCCCCCCTCGGCCAATAAGCTCAAGAGGCCCAACACGGGCATGGATCATTATCCTCCCCAGCCAATCACGACAGGGGCAGAATCGAGAACTAGGCCGAAGACGGCCAATCATGGAGTTTCGTTTTTCAACTTTCTGGGTCATTGTCGGGAAGGTGAAGGATGATTCACGTTGAGTGGATTAATTTTCTGCCTTAGTCTCAAAAATAATTATTATTTCAGTAATAAATATATTTTTTTTAAATATTTATTTTTTAAATTATAAATAATGTTATTTTTAATTTGTAAATCAAATAAAGTCGTTAATTGCTGATGAAATGTAAAAAAAATATGATAAGCTTTACAATTTACAAAATTTATTAATAATAATAATATTTATTATAAAAAATATTATTATTATTATTATTATTATTATTAAATAATTTATTATTGTAGATATTAAGTCATTATTAAATATTTCATGCCAACAAAAGCAATTTAAAGCCGATAATCTATTTTTATTTCCTCAAAAACATTGAATAATCTCCTCAAAATTATCGAATTTATTCCTTCATTCACACTTCAATTATTCCTCTTCTCTCTTGAATTTCAAAATCCACCAGACGAGTTTGAGGACAGACTGGTTCTGATGACCTTCCAAGAGTCTGACGAGGGGAACTCTGGCAAGTGGAACATCTCAAGGATGGTCAACTTCTCTGAATCGAGGAAAAAGGACCTGGTAACCATTGATCTGGAGAGACCAATTCCAACCAGGTATTCAAAAGTACTGAGTCTATTCACGAAAATGTGAATCCTGATTAAGATGAGTAGGATGGAATAGAGGATCATAGTAATATCATATTGCTTGCGTCTATTGCTTATTAGTCTACTCTGGTAAGCTGCTTCCAATGAGAGCATTTGTGTAGCGCTTGTTTTGGAGCGCATGGCAGAATGGATTGCGTCCCAGCATACGGCGGTAATGGCAACAGTCGTAAAGTGTCGTGTTCGAAACCAGGCTTTACTGCCGCAAGCGCCCTTTGGGAAGGAGCGCTACATAAATGGTTAACAAGAATTTGACAAGAAACAAGACTATGACGCTCTGATGCTGCGCATATGGCGCTACAGAAATGAACTACACAATACCTTTATTGTACCTTTTGATTGGTATTTGGATTCGTAGCGCCACCCACTTGCGCAACTCGTAAATGATCGATGTTCGGCAGACGAACACGTGTGGATTTGCTAGATGGAGCTTATTAATCAAAGCCATTTCGTGCTTATCAAAACAATTATGCACTCGGATTATCCTTCAATCACTGCCTGGGTGTGTTCTTTTTTTCTCCTTAATTTTTTGCTGTTTGTTTTTTTTTTTTGAAAAATCTTTTCGAAGGATTCATGAATATTTTCCAGGACTTGTTTGGCAAGTGCAATAATAAAAAAAAACTGACAATCAGAAATATTCTTGATGGATTGTTGCTTCCAAGGTTCGTTGTACTGAGGTACAGACCTGATACCGATGATGGGGACCTACTCAAAATGGTCGAAAACATCGCCCAGTCCCTGATGTTCAAAACTGTCCACTTCGTCCTCAGACAGCATGAGGGGAGACCAGAGATGGTTGCTCATTTATTTATTTTTATCTTTTTTAAGTGCAAATTTATTTCAATTTAATGATTAATAGCGATAAAATCTTTCAGCAGACAACTTGTATTTATTGTTTCATTGCGATCTTCTTCTCTCCTTTTCAAAACTTTTTGATGAATGACATTTGTATCCTTAATTACATTGGTTTCCCTAGCAACAAGACAACATGTTCAACCATTTGTCTCAACAGTTGCAAAGCTTAAAAGTGAATTCTAAATAAAATCTTAAACGCTATTCATTGGAATAAGATTTAGCAAATTTTTCACAAAGTTTTTTTCTTATTTGTTACAATTTCTTAGAAAATGCTTATTAGTAATATTAATATTAACTTATTAGTTGATAGGAATAGTTTGCCAGAGTTGCTCATTGAATGAATTTTAAGCTGACAAAGTTTACCGTTCAACTTAATTCCTGCGTGGTTTGTTCGGTTCTACGTTGATTTTGTTAGTTATTCGATGTTGTAATTACATGTGTTTTTTTTTCGTTTTTTTTTTTATTTTGATTTTCTTTTTTGGCCGTTTTGACGTGTAATACATTGCGTTCGTTTTCGAAGATGGGCTTTCCCGAATTGAATAGTAATAATAACGATGACGACAATGACGATTACGATGACGACGATGACGACGACTACGATGATGATGATGATGATGATGATGACGACGACGCCTACGTCGACGATAACGAAGACGGCGATAACGAGAATGACAACAATCATTTATTTTAATTTGTATGAATAATAACAATTACTTCGTTACAACTGCTAACAATAGTTGGAACCGTAACTTAACAACTTTAATATCATAAATTCTTGGTATTTCAAACTCAGCAATAAACATAGGTGATCGTCCAAATTGTGGGACCCCTAAAACTCGATAGGATTCTGAGAAAAATGGCCGACGACGGTTATAACTACGGACCTCCAATAAGTGCCCCCGTACTGCTCCGAGAGGGACAAGAGGTTGAACTCAAATTCAGAACAAACATCAGCGGGATTAAAGCAGACGATAAAATTTCAAACGTCGCTGGAAACAAAGAGGCTTTCAGAGAAGAAGAGAATGTTTCCGATAAGGGGCAACTTCCGGGATTCTATGTAAACAATCAGATATTCGATCTACGTCTACAGATGGCCAAGTCTGACCGACGGGATAGCCTCGAAAATCAACATCCAGCCATTCGGATGGTTTTCAATTCTCACCTTCGCTCTCAAATTCACCTTAGAATGTTCGTTCTGGACAAATATTCTCAGAAGGCTTTGGATTGCTATCGTGGCTTTGTGCAAACATTCATCAAAAACGAGATCGCGTCATCTGAAAGCTTGTGGTCGAAAGTTGCCAAAGAATCTAAAATCGCCTTTGGAGAGACGCAGCCTCATGCAGCCTCATCTTCGTCAAACCTTTTGGACAGACTTCGAAAAGTCATCCACGAAAAGTTGCATAACTTGCCTGAAAATGAACTCTTTGGCAGCGATGAAAACCAAACAGAAGCAGAAGAACAACCATCAAATCCATTCAACAAGCACATAAGTTCGGCTGCAATTCTTTCAAGGATTCCAACTGTTAAGCAGTTTGCTTTCATAGAGACGAAAAAGTTTTACGCGAACATGCAACTTCTCTGTGAATTGCTTGTCGAATTACCTAAGGTGAAAAAAAAAACCCATTCCATTATTAATGATATTGTAATGAAGTTTTGGCAGTGGATTTTGTAAATTTTAAATGATTTGTTGACAAGGCTTCACATCCAAATAACAATTTTCAGCCTCCGGTCGACGAATCAACATTCACTGTAAAAAGAACTCCTTTCATAATTAGACCGGACGGAATAATTGATCACACTCTTTTGGAAAGCTTATCCAAACAAATTGGCAAGGAATGGGTTCAACTGGCAGAACAGTTAAATGTCAGACGGATAAGGATCGATGCAATATTCCGAGATAGTTCCAATCAAAAAGCTGCCCTTGATGTTCTAATGTCGTGGATCAAGAGAATGCCTCGTTGCGCGAACAAGGTTTTGTTTTTAAATTGATCAACAATGAGCTCCAAAGTATCTCGCGTTTTTAAAATATTTAATTTCCCTGAGTACAATCAAAGAATTGATTTTGAAATAGGTGGATATTCTATCTAAAGCTTTACATGCTTGTGGCAGAAAAGACTTGAGCCGTTTTTTGCAGGATAAAAATGCCGATCTGAGACGACGTCTGCCTGTATTTAGCAAAGGTAAGAAATTTCAACCGGAAAAAATTTATTAAAATAATGAAACCGTTAATTCTAACAAATTGTTTATAATTTTGTAGAGGCGGTTCTGGCCAGAAGCATAAAGACAATAGGCCGTTACTCCTACCTCATTTACGACTGGTGTCTACTCTGCAGACGGCTCGGTCTTTCGGATGATTTTATTGACTCAGTTCAGGTCGATAATGCTTTGATTTGATGTAGAGAATGACAGCAATTACCGGCTTTATTGTCGTTTTTATTTTTTGTATTCAAAGATTTCGTCAATTTTATCGCAGTCTAAATATCCAGACGCCAGAGAAAGATGTCACAGAATACTGACAAAGTGGCAGGAGAATGGGATTGACGACGTCAGCGGAATGGCTGCATTGACATCCTTGGTGGCCATATTGAGGGATGTCAAATGCTATCAGCTCGCCGGTATTCATAATCTCTTCGACGTTATCGACCATTGACCGTTTGCGAAGGTAAGGAAGCCTAATAATGATTGCCTTCATCTTTTTAGACATCCTGGAGAAGGAATACGAACATTAGAGTCTGAAATATGCTGCCGGCGTGCTTTGGCCGTTTGTATCAACTACCCGACTCGACAGGCGAAACAATATAAACTCTGTAAACATTTTTTAATGTCGCTATTAAGGCTTTACTTACAAGATTGGCGCTGATTATAATAAAATGTCGAGAGAAATTATTACCAGAACAAAAGTTTGTGACGAGATTTATTTGAAAAATGGATTCATTGCCTCAGAACACAGAAAGATCTAAAATCTCCAACAACAAAAACTCAAAACAAGAAAGCTTCCTATCTCTCAATACCAAGATAAAACTCAAACACTTTCATGATTTCACATCGACAACTTTTGATAAATGCAGTTTGACATCTCATGATATTTGGACTGTAATTGCAAAGCTAATAAAGCCAAAAAACGGTTTATGCTAGCTTGCAAGGTGAGGCTTGGTTAAAGAAAAAGTAGTATCAATAATGTTTTAGCAATAACTAAGAAAATAACATTAAGGACATTGCAACTGAGTGGTGAAGCAACCACAAATGATATCGAAAACCAGAGTAGGAAAGACACGTGTGGGTTATGTCAAAGTCAGATATAATACTCCTGATCTTGATGATATAATGTAGATCTAATCTCTAGCTGGCATTGCCAGAATCAACGTCTTCAAGGCTGTCAGAATTAGACAAACTCTGATATATCGTCTGCGGTTTGCTCCATCCGGTCCAGTTCATTAAGGAGCCCATGAATGTTTTGGACCTGTGGATTAGTCCCTTTACCTGGTACCCCGGTTCCGGGTGAAGATCTTCGGGATAGTGGCAATTTTTGTCGCCATCTTTCAAGACGTCATCAGTGAGCCTCAAGTCGTTTGTTGAATACGAAGAGAATTTGTTGAGCTCCTTTGTAGAGGGGATTGAATCACCTGAAAGTTTTATTGTAATTTACTGAATAAGTAATCAGGTTCTGAAAATCTTTAGCTTCTTAGAAAATATCCTAAACTTGGAATATAGAGCAGATTGGAAGGTAACAAGTTAGAATAAATTTAGTTTAATTTGTGGTTGTCTGCTCTCTGTCTGCTAATTTCGATTTTTGTTTGCTAAGTTTTCCTAAATATTTGAATGCTCTCTGGATAATGATTTTTGACAGATGATGATAAGAATTTGGGGGGAGGGGGCATTTACAGCATTTAACTAAGTTTCGTAAACATTGAGCAGAACTTAAGTGACAAGTAACTTGGTTGCTAGAAAATGCTAAGAAAAAAACGGAGTCAGTTTGAAGTTCTTTGAATGTGATAAAGTGATATATATAAAAAATTAACTCACATTCTGCTTTCGTTTCTAGTTCTTCTGGCATCTCATCAGGTGACCTTGAGATGGTGATGAGTCCAAAATTGTGGAGGTTTTCAATCGACCTTGCAATAACGCAATGAGCTTTTCTGGAAAATCCTCCACCGAGGAGCATGCAGACTGGGATGCCTCTTGAACGCATCTTCAGAAATATCAGTTGGTCTCGTTCAATGATGGCCTGCAACATGAAGACCTGATGGTTTAGTCCTGCCATTGATTGACGGGTTTTTAAAGTTTATAAAATCTTGATAATGTTTTCAGTGTAATTAGCCCTGCGACATAATCAAAGAATTAGTCCTTTTAGTAGTTTCTTAGATGTCGTCGTGTCGTGTCATCATTGTGTTGCTTATTGATTAATTGATTAATTAATTAATTAATTGACAAGTGCAAATCTAATGTCCATTTTACCTCCTCTGAGACGCTCATGCAGCCGGCAGCATCGCCCACGAGAATATCGGTGCCTGCCAAGTACAACACGAAGCCTGGGTTGAAACTTTGAAGGCTTTCTTCTAACTTCCTGAAAGTAATTATTCTAAAATTTGAATTGCCTTCACGATTGCTCAGGAATTTAAAATGCTTTAAAAAAAAATTTTCAAATACATTTTTATGACATGAGATGTTTAGTGAATTTATGAATCGAAATTTAATTAAGAACCATTTCATAGAAATAATTATAACAACGAAAACGACATGGTGAGCTTACGTTCTTGTGGTGTCGAGATATTGCTGGCTAGAACATCCGTTCCCCAACTCTCCTCTGACTGATATGCCCCCTGGGGTTCGATATTTTAAGTAATACAATTACCACACAATATCATACTTATAAATAATTAATTTACTACAAAGATTCATAAATGGAATCGTGAATAAAAAGATCAGCTAAAAACAGATAACTGATTTATCATTATCAATGACTCACGTCTGGCGAATCCGTCGAGCGGGTAGATGTCCCTGTTGTAAATGTCCAACACGTGGATTCTCCTGTCGTGCATGAAACTTCTCTCCGGTCCATTGCACTGCAAATGGTTTCATAAAATTAATTATGTCTCAAGAATATGAATAATACTTAGAAAGATCAAGCTAATAAAGTGCTATAATAACATTCGATAGTGCTGATAGCAATTCATATTTGTTATCACCTGTTGTGCTGACAAGTCGATAATCATCACTTTGTCGACCTTCTCCAGTAAGTAGGTCACTGCCAAGGTCACATCCGAGTACGGACTGAAACCACCCGACCTCCGTGGGTAGCAGTGGCTGAATCCTCCTCCCAGATTGATCGACCAGCCACACTCGAGGGCAAGCTTGGCAGCCTGTAAAAACAATGAAAAAGATTAAAATAAGTTATGAAAATTCATTACTGCCTCAGTTCATCTTAATGTGATGAGTGAATTTCTCAATGAATCATAATTATTCTTCAGACATGATTAATGTGCTAATGTACTAGTATTGGCTTAAGTGGAACATTATAATAAAGAGGAGATGCTAACGAGAACGGATCCTCCTGCTTGAAACCTGAACGGTCTGAGGAGTTTGTTGTTTACGATGAACGACGGAAGGAGAGCGAGAGAAGGAATGTCGGAGAATCTTCCATTCTGCTTGGTGTCTTTTGTTTGCTAACGGGTGGAATTTAAATAATAATGACAGCAACAGTAACATTAATAATCCTAATTATCATCATAGGAGAGCAAGTTAACTCAGAGGGTTGCATTTCTGCAAGTGATGGCAAAAGCAATCATAATGTGCCAATCCAGCATAGGGCCACGAGTTCCCTTGGGAAGGAGCACTACACAAGTGGTTGGCCCGACATCAACGGGCATCTGTACAAGTAAGTCTCGAGGAATAGATGGAATGATTTACTAATTACTAATATAACCTTAAAGTATGAGTCGAAACACTAACATAATGAACAGAATCTTAAACACAAATAAATAAATAAATAATGAATTTTAATTAAATTTAATTCAAGTGTTAACACTCACGCTGTACAGGCCTTCGACGACATGCATGAGCTGAAAATGTAAACAAAATTACATCACCAAAATGTTCCAGGCAATGTGAGTGTGTTGCCTGATTAAATCACAGATTGCACGACAGTATAGCCAACGACACATACATTGATGTTTTCGAGGAAATGTTTTGCGTGGACGATCGACAGGTGTTCGCAAGTTGCTTCATTCGGTTTCGTGACATCCCCGTCCGTCAAGAGACCCGACTCTGTGTTATTAACAATTCTAATTAAATAATTTATTCGTTTTGAAGTGATGCAAACTTAACTTTTTGATTCATTATCATAAAATATAGTATCAATGGTTCATGGTTCTGAATAAATGGGTTAATTAGGTAATGCTAGAGTGATTAAGGTGTCAACACCAACAAACATTCCTAGGGCCAGTGCCAGATTTAAGCACGGTCGGGATGTGCCACTGCACAGGGCCCCCAATCAAAGAAACTTTTTTTTGCTTATCTATGAGGAGGCAACGGGACTGGCGCAGAGGCTTCTGAGCCTCCACCTGGGTAAATCCGGTGCTACTTAGGGGCCTCCTCAAATTGTTGAATAGATAATAAAAAGTCAGGCTAATTGACAAATGCACGTGATGAGAACAGCAGAGTAAATGGCTAAAAGTCCACATATTTATGAATGTAAGTCAAAGTTCAATAAACAATCAATTGGATGAAGCCTTGAACAATATCTGCATAAATTAAGTCAACACAAAAGTGCTCTACTACTCCTAACCTTTTAATAACCTTAGAGCATTGCCTCCTTTGCAGGTGTCAAGTGGATACCACCTCTCAATTCCAGCAAAACTAATCTCGTAATCATTGGAAAATACTATTGGGTTTTGATTAGGTTTCAATTTGACATTTAGTAAATCACTGAGTCTGGAATTTAAAAACGTTTAAGACCATTAACAATTGAAAATGTAGAAAGAACATTTACAGAGATAAAAGCATCGCTTTATTGCAAATCCATAAATGACATAAATGTATAAATTCATTTTTAGTTTATCACATCTCCCAAATTAAATACCTAGGATCTGATGAAAAAAAAACAATAGATAAAAAAAAGTTGCCCAACCTAGACTCAACAGTATCATTGGAAATGGCCATTAAAATATCAAATCAATATGAAGGTTATTAACAGTTTAACACATCCTAGCCCATGAACATTCATTTAAGCGGCCCATCAGCAGCGAAGATGCTTTATGCTTGTTTATTATCTAAATGTAAATTTTGCTGCAACACAATTTTAAATTATATTATTTCTTCATTTATTTTTGCTTATGAAAAGTCTATTTGTAGTTTTTTAAAATAGACAAATAATCGTCCTCCATATTTAGAACCGCAGACGTCGTCATTAATTTGAATCGAACATTGTAACGAAACACAAACTTTTAAAATGTTTCGGGACGAAGAATTTGCTGATGCATGTCTAGAAATAAACACACCAGTTTTAGACAAATGGGATTTTTTCACCGAATCTTACAATAAAGAGATCAAAGTGTTCAAGAAAATGGGAGTCGTAAGCCCCAGATTGCCAACATCCATAATATTTTTGCGTTGTCTTTATAATATCATCTGATTCTCCATTGTGGATACTGTGCTGTCATTAGAGATAATGCTTGACTTAAAATTCTTCTGCATGAATTGTGATACTGTTTGTTTTTTAAATTCTATTCTTGTGTCTTGTCTAGTTTGAACTTTGACAATAATTAGTCTGCCTTTCGCCGTAATTTGCTTTTTTTTTTAAAATTCACTTCTTTTAAAAATGCCTCGAAACAAAATATCAGTAAATTAACTTTGCTCTGGAAAATTAGTACTTATTTCTTCAAATAATGGCCCTCGGCTGATCAAATAAGTGAATTATTCATATTCCACTTAAATCTTATAAAATCTTCCTGAGGGCGTCTTTTTTGAGAGCTTTGAAAGTTATGGCGATTCGTATTAGAAGTTATTTGATTCCCTGTAAATTTAGTCAATAACTTAATAATAACGATAAAGTTAAGGCTCCACTTAAACCTTATTAAGATGAAATATATTTTCTGAATCGAATTTAGCAAGAAAATAATGCTCACTCTTACAAAATATTCGGTACGATCGATGCTCCTCCTAACGTTTGTGCTGAGGCAGTTTTGGATCTTGACTACAGGAAAAGATGGGATCCCTATTTAAAAGGTGAACTGATATGAACGTTTCGAACAATCGATTATAATTAATAGTTCCAAAATTACTTTGCTGAATCAATTTCGTTTATAATTGACAGAAGTCAACATCATTGTCTCAAACAACTTTAAAGCCATTTACTGGCTGACAACCTTGCCCTTTCCAGTGTCGAACAGAGACGTGAGCTTAATATTTCTTGTGCAAAGAAAATGCGATCGAAAATGTGATTAACCATGAGGTTGGAGTAGCAGAACATTGAAATAATGCATGAAATATGTTCAAAGCCTAGAATTAGACAATTAGTGGTACGAATTACAAATCATGAATGATATTTGAAAATGTCGTTTTCATATTTATTGTAATAGTTATCGTTACTGATACATAACATATTGTCAGATGGTGTACATGCAGGAGATGAGAGAATTGGTTTACAACAACAAGCACTATTGGGTGGTTCTGTCAAAAGTCGACGAAGACCTAAACCGACTGGTGGCCCCAAAGAGAGGGGTGGTCCGGATTCCGGCCAGCTACCAGACGATTGCTCTAACTTCTGATGGTGGGAACGGAAGCAGAGGTAGTTAATAATTGTTGCATAAGAAATAGAATTGCGAATTACCTTTCGAAGAGAATGAATTTTCTATTTTGGGAATCGAGAAATTAATGCCGAATTGAGGCGATTTAAGATTCATTCACTTAAAAGATTCAGCAGTTATTCAATCAAATTAATGTATGACCCCCTTCTCAGTTTTCTCTCTCTACAACGAAAGTCCTGGCACCAAAATTCCATCGTGGTTCATTAATTGGGCAGCCAAGGTTATATTTAATTATAGCGCAGTTCTTAAACCGATCATTTTATGCAAAACTTACTCAAAAATCTATGTCTACAGAAAGGAGTGCCTGCATTTTTGGACAAGATGTGCATGGCGTGTCAGAATTACGCCAGAATTCGCAAAAAAGAAGCTCGGAGGATGAGAAGCAACATTAAAGATACCCAATGCGGAGATACGAATATATGGAATAACACTTGATGAATTATTCCGACATCGTATTTATTAAGTCCAGTATTAATTTCATCGATTTCGACGATACATAAAATTGCATTCGTCCCGATTAAGTCTCTTGGCAGATAAAATATTTTTATGGATTATTTTTAAACGGTTGAGGTGTGATTTTTCGAAAAACTGTTTTTGCAAAGACATTGCTTCGCTTGGCTGCGCGAAATTGAAAGTTGCTTGTTTTGGTTCCATAAAATCCCGGGACACGGTTTATTTACCAATTACTGGTTCGGAAAGTTAATTAATATTAAATTCACGGATGCTGTCTTAAAAGCATCGGATTCGAATTAATTATTTTGTAGAATAATTTTCTTTTGACACCGAAACTCCAGCCATCTGAAATGGAAGGACCTGTAAGATCAATAAATAGATTAAGCGAAGATGTTGTCAACAAAATAGCAGCAGGGGAGGTTGTACAAAGACCAGCCAATGCAATAAAAGAGATGCTTGAAAATAGGTAGAAGTGCATTAAACAAAACCATGAGATTTTTATTATGTATACTATAAATGGTTATAATTACCTTTATCCTTTACAATTTTGGACTTATGTGCTCATTAAGCATATAAATAGTTTTCCTAAAAAAAGCTTTAGTATATTTCCAGACTGAATGGAAAGTAACTCGTCATTTCAGTCTAGATGCAAAATCCACAAACATTTCAATCACACTGAAAGAAGGAGGTCTGAAATTTCTCCAAATTCAAGATAATGGCTGTGGAATAAAAGTAATTCAGATTTTTAACAATTTAGAGATGCTGTAGCAATTTAACATAAAGAATTTTCTCAGATCATCTTTTGGAAAACATTTAAAATAATTATTAATACAACTGACAATATTAACGTTATCATTTGTTAATATTTTCTTTATTATTATTTACTTATTTGTTTACATGTTCCAACAGAAAGCAGACATGGATATCGTCTGCCACAGATTCACGACAAGCAAGCTGACAAAGTTCGAGGACCTCAGCAGCATTTCAACCTACGGTTTCCGTGGTGAAGCACTCGCGAGCATCAGCCACGTGGCGCACGTCAGCATCACTTCCAGGACTTCTGACTCCATCTGTGCCTACAAGTGAGCGTCAGGATGGACGGTGGATGGAAGAATGGATGGATGGATGGAAGTGATGATGGGCGTGATGTTAAATTCTTTCGACATTTCTGATCAAATTTATTTTTAATCATTATTATTATTATAATATTATTAAAAGTTGCCACTAAACATTTTTATGTATCTTGATTTTAAATATTGCTGCGATAATTTATGCTAATTTATTCGCTCAGGGGTTGCTATTCGGACGGCAGACTCAAAGACGGAATCAAGTCCTGTGCTGGAAACATCGGCACACAAATAACTGTAGGTCATTATAATAATTTATGCGCTCATAATATTTTGACCATCAATCGTTTCACTATGCTTATAAGATTGAGTAGGCTTTCACTTGTATAAATTATAATTTTTTATTCCAAGAGTGGCTAGTATTATCATAATTTATGTTAATTGGCAAAGGTCGAAGACCTCTTTTACAACATGCCCTTGAGGAGGCATGCCCTGAAAAGCCCATCGGAGGAGCACCAGAAAATTGTTGATGTTGTCACTAAGTGAGCCATGATGGTGATGATGGTGGTGATGATGATGATGCTGATTGTGATGGTGGTAGTGGTGATGATGGTTATGATTATTTAGTTAGACAGCTAGTTCTTTTGGTAATGTAATTAATTCAATATTGCAATTTGCATTGTTATTGTTGTTGTTGATCTTGTAATTGGCAGCAATTGGATGAGCTAATGTTGACGTGTTGCAGATACGCGATCCACAATGCCAAAGTGGGCTTCCTGGTCAGGAAGGTAGTATGATCTCAATCTGATTCAATTTGACCTCGTTTAGGGACCATTTCCTTAAGATGGATGCTCGTTAATTCAAATTAAAATATCTTGGAATATTGCATCTTACGTCGTCTGAGATTTCTCCTCACTAAGTACATCACATCTGAAATCCTTCAATGACATCCAATAATCCAATAATAACTTGTAACAATCCAATGAATATAATTTTTTAATTGTCGTACTTCAGCAAAGCGAAACGGGAGTGGACGTGAGGACTCCGTCAAATTCGACAAAGGAGGACAACATAAGGATCCTCTACGGTCCTTCCATTGCCAGGTCTTAATGTTATCTTGTATTACAGTGCAATGTAAGAAGGATGATGATGTTGATGTTGATTAACTGTTTAAAAAGATTGATGACTTGAATGTCATGTCATGACGAGCCACATTGCAGCGCCGAAGTGTGGACAAATGTCTAAAAAAGAAATCCTTTTTATTAAACTATTAATATTTTAATGTTTCAATTGCACGTCACTAAATTTTACCGAACTCAATGATTCCGTTATTATTAATGATGATGATATGCTATCATTGCATTATTGCATTACGATCATCATGATATTATATTGCCATTGTTACTATATTAAGATCGTCTACCATCAAGGTGATATTATATCATCACAGTACATTGCGATCATCATCTGTTGACTTCCAGGGAGCTGCTGAGGTTTGAACACGAGGACAGGAGGCTCAGCTTCAAAGTGGAGTCCCTCGTCACAAACGCCAACTGCTCGTCCAAGAAGAGAGTCTTCGTGCTCTTCATCAACGGTGGAGATGAGCTTTTAAGCATGCTAAACAAATGAAAATGTATCTTGAATTTATTTTCAAATACATAATTAAAATTAAACCAAGCCATTAATAGTAGTAATAATAATAAATTTATAATGCAATAAACCCAGCCAGAAGAATGATTTTAGTTTGTAAGTTTTTAGTTTATTGATAATGGCTGGGTATTAACATGACATGGAACGGTTCACATTGAATATTCATGTTCATCGTCATCATCATCGCTTCCATCATTATCATAATTAATTAATTTATTGTCATCAGTCGAGTGTTGATGATCTTCTTCGACAGATCGTCTGGTCGAATCGACCGACCTCAGGAAGATCATTGAAAATGCATACACAGCATATCTGCCTAAAAGTGCTTACCCATTCGTTTACATCAGGTTGGATTTTGATGATGATGATGTTGATGATGATGACATAACATGGTTTGTTACTTTAGTTAAAGTCACACTACCAATGATGATAATGGCGATGATGATGGTGATTATTATTATGATGGTGATGATGGTTATGGTTGTGGCTGCTTCATTGTTTCATGACCAATCGAAGTGCCAATCAGTGTGTTAACTCCACCCACTCACAGCCTCCACATAGATCCTCACAACATCGACGTCAACGTTCATCCGACAAAGAGCGAGGTGCACTTCCTGAACGAGGTGGAAATCTTCGATCAAATCCAACGGAAGCTCGACGTCTGCCTCCTCGGAGCCAACCAATCGAGGACCTACTTCACCCAGGTGAGTTGGACCTGGAGTGGCCTAATTAGCCTGAGAGTTGCATGGATCGTTAAGGACATTGGCATGTTCTACGGGCGGATTGTATTGTATTGTATCTGTTTATGCAATCGACAATAGCAAGTGGATAAGATGAATTTTACTCGCAATCCTAATATTTGGTAAATTAGCATATTTGGCAATAGGCAGCAAAGAAATATTCACTGCCTCTGACATTATGGATGGTGAACAAGTTCTTGCTTTGCCTTTTCCATGTGCAAGGATGATTTTATTAGGATTCCTCTCCTCGCAGACTCTGCTGCCCTCAGCAATCTCCGAAGAAGTGGAATCTCAAGAAACTCCGAAAAACCAGAAGAACAATCCACTGAATTCAAGTTTCACAGTAAGAAGCGATTCAAAGACGAGGAAGTTGGACGCCTACTTTGTGCCCGATCTGACCGGAACCAAAGCTTCGGATGCCGAGAAGTCGATCGTGCAGAACGATGATTCGTGCATGGCCGACCTTAGTCTCGCCTTTGAAAGGTGTTTGCTTTTGATCGTTAATGATTATGCAGTCTTCATCGTCACCAATGACCTTGTTTGTTATTTATAGCAACCAAGATGAATCTGTAGTTTCCCCTAGAACTCCATCGATGTCGTCGTTAGCAGTGGACGAATTTGCCTCAAATAAATCCTTCGTTCTCTCGACTCCATCCACACCTACAACATCGTCATCAACACCGATCCCTGTTCCTCCCTCGACAATTGTCCCACCTTCGTCATCGTGGGTTCCCCCAGCAAAGAGGAGGAAGATCAGCCTGTCGAGCATCACCCAGCTTCAGAAGGAGATTGAATCTGATGCCCATGCTGGTCTGAGGCTACAATATTTATTATATTTATTTATACAATATGCTTAAAAATTTTCTAATTTTGTGCTAATTATTTATTACTGTACCTAAATTATGTTAATGTAGTGCAAACTCCTCCCTCTAGGCGTTAAGGACATCCTGAAGAATTCCTCTTATGTTGGCTGCATTGATGGTGATTTGATGCTGCTACAGCATCTGACCAAGCTATACCTTGTCAACATCAGGAAATTAAGGTCGCATTCATTTTCATAATCTTTGTGACCTGATTTTTGTAGCCAATTGTCTGGCTTGTAAAGTATTACCTAATTATTATTCATGATGGTTTTCTTGCGGCTTTGCAGCAAGGAATTGTTTTATCAGATTGCAATCTCCGATTTTGGGAACTTTGGTGTCATGAGATTATCGGTGAGTTTCAAAATTCAAGAAGATTTACTCGATTATTTCAATTTAATTTAATTCAATTATTACATATTAATTTTAATCATTAATTATCAATTGTTGTGTAATAAAATAAATAAACATCCTATTATTATTGTTTTGTTTTTAGTAATTATTAACCTGGTAATCGTTTATAAGTACTACTTGCCTTCAGGAACCTGTGTCGATATTCGAGCTGTCGATGTTGGCCCTCGAAGACCCAGAAAGTGGTTGGACTCCCGGCGACGGTCCAAAGGAGGAACTGTCAAAGTTCGTGGTCGACCTCCTCAAGTCAAAGTCAGAAATGCTCTGGGATTATTTCTCTCTTCAAATAAGTCGGGTGGGTGGAGTTTCAGGGTTTGTTGATGCTATTGATTGGTCGAGTGTGCTGATTGTGCACGAATTACAGGATGGTGACCTCTGCACTTTGCCCATGTTGCTTGACAATCATGTGCCTCATCTTGATGACCTTCCAAAGTTTATCATCAGATTGGCCACCGAGGTAAGTTTGAGTGACGAAACTGAATGCGACTAATTTTATTTTTATAATCTTCTCATTAGTGATGTGTTTGCGATCATCCGCTCCCTTATGGTCAATTTAACCTGTCTTACTATTTACTACAGTCAGTTATTTGTTCACAAGTTATTCTCACTTCAACCTCTTCTCAGGTTGACTGGGAAAAGGAAAAAAACTGTTTCAAAACCCTGGCCATTGAGCTGAGCCAATTTTATACTTTGAAAAAAGAGTTCTGCCAACCACAAAAACAAAATGCTGGCAAGGTCACTGGTGGAGTGAATTCAAAAGCTCCCTTGGAGGAATTGGATTTGAGTGAGGACGAGGAAGATGAATCCAAGATGGACGTGTCTCACGATGATATTTTGGAACAGTGTAATCTTAAAGATANAAGGTCACTGGTGGAGTGAATTCAAAAGCTCCCTTGGAGGAATTGGATTTGAGTGAGGACGAGGAAGATGAATCCAAGATGGACGTGTCTCACGATGATATTTTGGAACAGTGTAATCTTAAAGATAATACAGATAAACAGCCTGAAGCCTCGTCGTCTAAAAACGAAAGTGAAAGTGGGGATTCCAATTGGAAATGGATGATAGAGCATGCCATCTATCCTGCAGTCAAGTCCAGCTTCGCCCCTCCGAAGAAATTTGCCAACAATGGAAGTTTACTTCAGCTGGCGAACCTCCCTGATCTGTACAAAGTTTTTGAGAGATGTTGATAATTATTATAATGATGATGATGATGATTGAAGAAGTTTCTTTTGAGTTGTCCCAACAAAATAATTTTCCATATTTTTCATACTTTGTCCTATTTAATCATTTGTGTGCACGTATGTTGTGCATATATTTAATGGAAGCCTAGTGCTTCCTGTTATTACTGCTGAGAAATTGCAAAGGTCTCTGCCTATAATAATGAAATTATTGATAGCTTCGGTAATTTGGCCAGATAATACTGAAGTGGCATGGGCATGGTGAAGACATATGGGTCTATTTTCTTGAGCTTTTCAACTTTGAATGCACATCAACAGGATATGAATTGATTTTGCAAAATTTGAGAGCAAAATATATATGGATAGGATTGGCTGAGTTTCTTTTTTGAATTATAGATATAGCATATAAATTACCTAAAATATGAAAACTATTTCTGAACATTCATATGAAAACCAGAGAGGAAAAAGATTCAGCTCGTCAAAGAGTTGTGTCACGGGATGACTCTGTATATTTGCTTCTCGCTAGAGGATGTGGAGCTGCGCCATCCTCGTGAATTTGATCTCTTTGTGATATCACCCTTATCTTTGNGAAAAAGATTCAGCTCGTCAAAGAGTTGTGTCACGGGATGACTCTGTATATTTGCTTCTCGCTAGAGGATGTGGAGCTGCGCCATCCTCGTGAATTTGATCTCTTTGTGATATCACCCTTATCTTTGGATTTTCTATATCCGGATCTTCAATATCGGGATCCGCTACGTCGGGATCTTCTACGTCTGGATTCTCAGCGGCATCCCCTGGATTTTCCTCAGCCGAGGCTTCATCATCAGACTCATCCGGCCTCTGTACTACCTTGAAGCCGTCACCTTGGTAACCCTGGTTTACGTTGCCCTTGACAACCATGTCGTAAACTTCGTCAGTGGTGACGACACCGTTGTCGGTCGCCACCACCACCGCCAAGTTCACGTCCCCGTTGAAAATGGCGTCTCTGACAATCGAGGCTTTGCTCTGCTGTCGACTGAAGGATTCTTTAGCAGAAGTCTTTCTAATCTTGTTTGCTTTTGTATGGGTCGGTTCGACTTTCGTTTGGTAGCGACCCGACCTATTTTCATCCATTGAGGGCCCCAGTCGTCCGTTGGACTTGATGTGATCTTCAGTACCTGTGAAAAAAGGTTAAGTGATATGTTGGTTAGTTAAGACTTTTGGGCTTATAAATTCTTCTAAGAGGCAGATAACACCTTAGGATAGTTAAATAATACATCTAGGTCAGGAATTCCGAAGTCTCACCTGGCAACCACCTCTCCTGCAGTAGTGGAATATTCCGAACGACGGTAGTAGCAGCAGCGGTAGGCCTACAATGAGCCATACCATTATCTCCGATTGGAGTGGGTATAGGTAGTTACCGAAGAAAAGACTAAGTGGCTCGTGATTCATAGCCATGAGGATTGTCAGTATCTGTTTACGGTTTCGTATCGTTGGTTACAAGTAAAGTTAATACCGATGCAATAATAATGTAATCGTATCTTTAATCATCTAATCGTTTAATGAACATTTCCAACTGACCTACCAAGATGGCAAGGGGTGACACAACCATCCACGTGATTCTGTAATAGACGCTTGGCTTGTGTCCTAACATCAGCTGTATATCTTCAGATAGCTTATCGTAGCCTGGGTATAATTAAAACTATTCCAATTACTTCACTAGTGAAATAATAACAAGCTTGAAAGAATAAATTTGAGGAAATTAACAAAATATTATTTCAAAATGATGAGAAAAAATTGAACAAACAACTCTGGTTAACCATAAACGTAGTTTAGAGAAAGAATCTCCAGTAGACCAACGACGAGTAGTGGGAATCCACAAATGGATGAATCCACGAGGTGAAGAAGATAAAAGCCGCCCTGATTAAATTCTCTTAGTTATTGCATCTTAATCCATTTATATTTATACCAACATAAGCAAATTCATATCCACATATGTTTATATTTTTATATTATGCTAATTGTGAGAATGAAGGCGTATTACACACATCTAGTGGCTAATTGGGGGATGGAAATTTAATAGAACGCAAATTGACTTCTTGCTTAAATTTACTCATAAGTTTAAGTCACTTTCAGCAATTAATGTACATGGAATCTCTCTTCTAGCATTTATCGTTAGAATTAGAAAGGACACATTTGGCCTCTTCAGGTTGAACAATCCAAAACTTACGTTGGAGATCAAGGGTAGACTCAGAAGACAAAAAATGAAGCAGACTGCAAAGATGAATGCGATTCTTTTTTTTTGTGGATGTCTCAGAGTTGGAAATTCATCCGTAAAGGCAGAGAAAAAGCACTCCGTCATAGAGAGCTGAAACAAAAATATTTTTTAGTCAGAATAAAAAGCAGAAAATCATGCAGCGTTTGCAATCAAGTCCAACTGTCGATCCGAGCCCTAGCGACACCATCGTCAAATAAAATAGGCAGCTCCACAATGGAGTAACTGGCAGGACATCAAGACACTCCGGGTAGATGATGAAGATCAGACCAAGATCTGATTAAAAGTTAACCTGATATTTAAATAATGACTAAGATCTAGACGAGAATCATTCACTGAATTATTATTATTATAAGTAAACAAACCAGTCGTTGTAACTTCAAGAACTGATGTATTCTTCCGCCACGCCAAATGGCCAAGAATGGAAAACACGGCAAATCCACCGTATAAGCTGGTTGCACAATTGATTGTTGTCAAAATAATGGCATCCCTTTGCAGAAGACAATCAAGGATTAATGTTTATTTGTTCTACAAACTTATCATGTCTACAGTTTTCTTATAATTTATTAAATTTAATATTTATAGTATTATTGCCATTAATATTTTTACTGTGATATGTAACTAACCTGAAACAATTGTTATGAAAGTCATTGTAACTAGCTATAGCTATGAGGCTACCTGTACAGGTGCCCAAAGATATGAACACCTGGATGACTGCATCAATCCACACCTAGTTATATTTATAACGACAACAAATTCATATATAAGCATATATAAAGAACAATTAAAATTTATTCCAGTCATAATTATTGCTTACTTTTGCATCTTTGATTCTGGACCAATCAGGTATTATGTAAAATAAGATTCCTTCTCTTGCCCCCTCTAAGGTCACGCCCCTAATTAGCATAACTGTCAACATGATATAAGGAAATATGGAAGTAAAGTAGGCCACCTAAAAATAAAACGTTAAATATTTGGCTCAGCTTAATTTGTGACCTTTGAACCTGACCTTTCCGAGGTTAGAGATGCCCTTAATGAGTGCGAGGAAAATGATGAGCCAGGAAATCGACAAACACAGAGCCAGTTGCCAGACGACAATTCCAATCTCTTCAAAACCATCTGACATCTGAAGCACTTTTCTACTGATTTAACAAATGCAATTTCGACATTAAGGAAAATAGATAATAAATCAAATGGCGTTTGTATGTCTTTGCCTTGTTGGCAAGCTTCTGAAAAATATAAGCGTTTTAAAAAGCCCAATCAGGTAAGTGCTTCCATCAGACGACGTGAGTTGACCAAAGCTACTGCATTTTAAAAGCAGACATCAGGAACATCGACTCAACTCACTAAAAATATTCCTCAATTGGAGTCTTCATCTCTGATTTCGACATCGTCAAGTTGTTCTTGATTACGAGCGTTTCGTTTGCTGACAAAAAAAATAATTTGACCTTGAGACTCTTGGAAATCGAGTCTGGTTTTGATAATGTCGGATGAGTTAACACAAATTACTTGGCTTATTGGCAGCAACATTTATACATTTGTATTATGTTTTTATTGAGCCAAACAAACAAAAAATACTGAAGTGTAATATTAAAAGCATTAACAATCAATGACTCTAGGTTAACAGCCCTAAATGCCTAACGTCAACAAGTTAGTCTGTGAATAACACGTCCTTACATTTAAAATGTCTCAATATGAGTGGTTTATCACACAGACATTAGTCTACTTAAACCACTACAAATTAATGTTATGTTATGTGTGTTCCCTTTGACTAGCATAATGTAGCAATGTAACATTGTAGACATAATGTACATAATGTAGATATCAAGTAACAAATAAGAACCCATGAAATACTAACTGTTAAACTCGTTTGGAGTAGCACAGCGATGAGTATTCCAGTCATTTCCACACTCCATCCAAGGCAGTGAAAAGGTGAAGGATAAATACAAAGAGTACAGAGACCATGCCACAATGACATTGTAGTAGCAGCTGATGACAGCTCCAGACGTGATCATTGTGAATCCAAGACCTTGTAATATTTTTATAATTATATTTATATATATTTGTTTTGTAATTGTATTTCAATTTATTTACAAGTAAAGAAACAGCCATAGTGAGTATCTTGGGTTCGCCTCCCAGCTAGGGTCACCATAATCGCCCTCAAGAATAGAAGCTGTCTGAATGGTTCACAAAAGTACCTCTGACATTATTGCTGTGCTGTGCATTAGTGTAACCATCCCTATTCCTATTATAATTTGTTCATTTATTCATTATTATTTGTCAATCCGAAATGGAAATTGACGTAGGAAGACCATTACAAGGTCATTTGTGCGTAAATATAAGTATCGTAGATGCAATAATAACATAAATATCATAATTTGTCTCAATGAAAGAGACGACGTAAAAAAAAGAAGAAACCTTTGAATAAAATACTGAACTTCCATACTGTTAGAGGTCCAACACTTGCAAACTGACCAACGGAAAGTTCCAAGAAGTACATTGGCATTCCAACCAGTGCCATCATCACGAGGTAGCATATCACGAATGTTCCTAAGAAAATATTTTTCAAAAAATTGCTACATTTGGCTTAAAATATCTTTTTGTAGTTCGTCCTTTTGCTAGGACGTTTTCATATGACTAGACCCAATCCAAAATAGATAGAACGTACCCATTTTTTGGTGATATCTCAACTAATATGTTATGAAAATTATTCAAATTATAGTATGTTACTTAAATAACATAAGTAATAGTGCTTCAAAAGTTACGTTTTGAATTTGGTGAATTGTACCTCCGCCATTTTTGCGGCACAGATATGGAAATCTCCAAGTATTTCCAAGTCCTACAGCCGCTCCCAAGCAGACCAGAATGAAGTCAGCTTTTTTCTTCCATCTGATACGTTCTGCGGCCATTATTTCTGAGGATGGATGTTGAGAGTTAAGAGGAACTAGCTAGGAATCGAACCGGGTTTGTTCGGGTTGACGTTTTTTGTGGCTGTTGTGATTTTTGAATAATTTTAAAAAAATGCACGTGGATATGATTCATATGTCGTGTATGAACAATGACGTTGAGATAGATAAATGGATGAATAACAATGTTAAACCAATTGTTATAACAATTGCGCGCCATTATCATTATCATCATCGTCAACGTAATCTTAAGATGTAACATACTTATATAAGAGCTATTAAAAATTTGACTAGTAAAAGCAAACTAATATTAATAATAATAATAAAAAATAAACAGCATAATAATATTTAACAACGCGGACAATTACGTCCAATCTTGCGACGATAAGATTGCTCCATAACTCATCCACTTCATTCCATTCCAAATCCCATCCAGCCTTCCATTAAGCTTCCTGGTCAGATTTTCCCGATCGGTTCCAGCTCCTGCTGTTGCTGCTGATAGCTGCTCAGCGCAGGCGCTACGCCATGCGTTAGCGCATTGCAGAGAAGAGACGCCAAAAGACTGGGATGTCTTTCAATGGTTTTCTGGTCTTCTGGTGTTCATGATACCCACTGAGGTCTTGTTTTGTTTATGTTTTTTGACAGAATTTCTTCATTGCTGTTGACAGGCGATTGTATTTTGAATATCGTAGCATTATTATTGCAGTCGCAAAAGGAAATTGGAGTATTTTCGAGAATCTAATATTGTCGATGATAGGATTTTATTAACAAATTGTAAAATTATTTTATGAAAATAATCAAGAACCATCAACAACCGCAGAATTTGTTTTTATAAAAGATTCTTTGTTGACAAAGGAGGACAAACTATGTTAATGTTAAACTAAATTCATTAAAAACTAACCAATAGGAGTTGATTACATAGTCGATTAATTAATAATTAATTATAATCATGGACGGGGGCGGAGCCTACGGAGCTGGAAAAGCTACTGGAACTTTTAGCGTGTTAACCTTCCTTAAGAAACCACAAGTTATTTTAAGAATCGTTTCGCTGGTGAGTCATTCTGTGATTAATTTCAAGTTTAATTAACAATATTTTTATGATGTTATTCATTTACAATTGATTTGAAATCTTGGAAAATTATAAAGTCTCAATATTGATAAACAGATTGGCTCATCGTAATTTTTACATTCTATAGTGAAATGAAATACAGGTAATACAGTATTTACAGCAAACTTTACATTTGCTATTGAATTATTATTTCTTGATCGGAAAAATGACACTTCATCCCAGAGAATGTATTTGATGTGACGATGGTTATGATGACATGGTGATGTTAATAAACGTGCCAACGTTTCAAATTATTTAAATAATCTTATAAAGCTAATTAAAATGTAATTTATCTTAAATATAATTTTTATTAAATATAAAAAATATATTAAAAAAGTCGAAAATCATACATCTCACCTCATCAGCCTCAATCATCGCTCATTCCCTTCGTTAAGTTCTCAAACAAATTCTTTCACTTCGTGGTTTTAATGCCATCACAATCCGAGCCTCAATGCATCTGCAGGTTGGCGTCTGTTTACTTACCAGGCGCCATCTTTGTTTACACAAGATCACGTGACGGCCGCCATTTTCAATAGACCTCAGTGGAATGTTAAGCTATGAAATCGGTTTGAAAAAAGATGATCGACGAAAAAAAAAAGAAAATGGAATATTTGTTTGGAATGGATGTTGTTTATTTATGATTTATTTATTAATTTGCTTGAACAAAATAATTACAGTGCTTTGGACATCATTCTCGTTGTCTTCATCATCAGCATCGCTAGAATACTGTTTTACTATTTTTATAACAATTTAATAGTTACAACCGTTATCATCTTCATCATATATATATTATAGAATCATTATCGCCGTAGCATCATCATCATCATCATCATCTTATTCTTCTTCCTCACGCGAGACTACAGAGGTAGAGTCGATCAATAGAGACCGCTGTTTCCAATTCTTGATCCCCGTAATTCTGCTGAACCTGATGAGGAGTTGCTTGTGGGTGGGTGGATGAATGAATGAGTGAGTAGATGGAGGAATGCATGAGTGGAGAGGTGGGTGGGATAGATGGGTGGATGAATGGATAGGAAATGGATTTAAACGTGAACAAATGAAAGGGATTCTACATGACTAGCAAATACGGGTTGAATTTAGTCTTTCAAGCTGGGAATATGCAGTGAAGGCAGATGTAAGGAAGACAAACATCAAATAGCGGCAGATTCTCATCGATTTGTGACTGTAATGTCTTTTTTCCATGAAAATATTCCGATTATAATAATTAAAGATTATTAATTATAACACAATAATTATTAAAGAATGTAATTTATCAATGAAAAATAATATTTTAAAATTAATTTCATAATGTCATCCACTGGATATCACAACATTACATACGCTGATAGCGCCAAAATATCCTTCAAGTTAAAGTATCTCTGAATAAATTGTGACACTTAAAATTTTCCAAAGAAATAGCTGTACGAGCAATCAAGCTTGCCCTTGGAAAAGGCGCTAAATAAATGGCCACGCGCCTCTGCAAATTGCGCCGTATAAATGGAAGTACTATTCCCACTATTGAAATTTAAATTGTATCTCTTTTGTCTAGTTCTTCGCCATCATAGTATTTGGCTGCATATCGGATCAGGGCTGGGAAGGAGAGAACCATTGCAGGTACAACGGGGATCAAAACGCGTGCGGATTTGGAACCGTAGTTGGGGTGGTGGCTTTCTTGGGTCTCTTGGCACTACTTGGAGTTGATTTCATGTTCGAAAACCTGAGCAGTATCCAGCATAGAAAGTATGCTGTTTACGCTGATATGGGGTTCTCTGGTGAGTTTAGTCGGATGGTTGTGGAATAAGTTGATTAAGATTTTGTTTGATACGTTTGCAAACGTGTTTTACCAACAATGTTGCTAATACCGGCCACATTATTTAAGAAATGAAAATAAATCATTTTAAAATTTCTAGTGGATGCTTCGAGGAGGCAATGTTCTCCAAATTTGTAATGCTTTTCTTGTAATGCTATTTTTCAAATAAAATATTATAAAATAGTTCTTTTACAATAATAATAAATTATAATAATAAACCGCTTAACTGTAGCAGTAACTGTTAGCAAAACCTAATGGTGGTGTTCTCACGATGACCACAGTTAATGGATAGCAAACATTCCTTCACAGGCTTGTGGACTTTCTTTTGGTTCGTCAACTTCTGCTACTTGACAGACGCTTGGAGACGAACGGCTGCTGAGGAGAGCGACAGAGGAGAAAGTGGAGTGGAAGCAGCCATTGTATTTTCTTTCTTCTCCATCGGAACATTTGTGAGTTTTTTTTATGTATGGTATCATGATTTGATAGGGCAAGTTTAAAGTTAAACAGGACAAAGTGAGTTTAATGTAAATGTTAGCCTCGTTCCAGACTTCACATTTGCAGAAATTTAATAAGATCATCTTTCAATTCTTAGGCAGGCATAACGGCTCTCGCAGTGATGAGATACAGGAAAGGAGTCAGTGAACCATTTTCTGCTGGGTATGACCCTGATGTCTTGAGTCCAGGAAAGCAAACCCAGCCGCCACAACCAGCTCAACCACAGAGCGGCACAAACTTTGGAGGATCAGGAATGCCACAAAATCCTTTCCCCTCGTATCCCCAACAGGGCCAACCTGACCCGTTTAGGCCTACGCCTTTTTCGGGTCAGGATCAGAGACCAATGGGAGGAGGAGATTTTCAGCCAGTGACCTATTAAGGGAAAACGCAATTGGTTGATCGTACTTTACGAACCACAAGCAGAAGAGCCAGTAAAAGTAATCTGCATCGGCAATTCAGAGGATTTGGCAAAGGATTATAGAAAATAATTTTTATATAGTTAGAATACGTGTGCTAAGGCAACAATAGGGTGTTCATAAAAGATATTTTAGGTCGAAACGTCAGAGTATTGTGGCTGTAGTCGTTCCTATCGCAGTAGTACGGCCCCATAGAGGATAGAAATTGTCGTTAGGGGTTCGCTATTCCGAGAGCTTTATTTAAAGCATTCGCACACGATCACATCCAATATTCAAGTCGTTTGTTGCCGCATTTGCTGAATATTTTTTTAAAAGCTAATTGAAAGTCTTGAATTTTGTATTAGAGAATAGGCTTGATTGTCTTGCAAGACTGATAAACCCATTACTTGC
>MPNW01000933.1:3810-18509 GCA_011800805.1 Hirudo medicinalis
AGTCGAGAGAAACGTGTTGAAGAGTTCCAACAGGTGATGATGAAGAAGCAAATAGCACAAGTATATTTCGAGGGGCAGTTGGAACCTTACTACATCAACTCGGAAAGGGACTTCATACAGCTCTACCGACCAGTACTCGTGCATGACCTAGATCCTTGGAACCTGACGATCCCCTATAGAGACTGGCCTCTGTCCTACAACATTGGTCCAGGCATCTGGCCTTCGTGTCTGCGTTGTTTTACCTTTTGGCTGCTCTGGCCATGTCGGCAGATGATCTCGCCCTGGTTGTGAGGAGGTGGATGGTTTGCAAGAAGAAGGTGGTCCAGCTCAAGAGAAACCAAAGGTTGGAATTCGAAGGCAGACATGTGAGTAGGGAACCTGCCAATCAAATACCGAAGGAGTGTTTATTATGTTTTTTCTCTTATATAAAATAATGGAATTTATTTAAACTTTGCACATAATTTTTTTGCACGGCTGGGTGGACGGCTAGCTGGTTTTGCCTGTGGGTTCACGAGCTGGTTTGCTGGCGTAACACCCACCACAATTTTATTTTTTCAGCAGGGAGGAGTTCGCAGAGAATTTGGTTTCTGCTAGTCAACCAGCTTACAAAACCATAGCCAGAAGAAGCAGACGATTTATAGCTACAGCAGCTGACATTGGTTGCGATGGTTTTCACAATAGGCTACAGAAATTATTTAATTTTAGCCAATTTATAAGCTCGAATTCCCGAAGTAGCAAAGCAATTAACATTTACTTTTTCAGAGATTTTCCAAAAAACATGCATCATTACAGCCACAACAAAGTTAACATTTTAGCCGATATTTTGAGTGCCTCTGTGAAGTAATTGCCTCTGCCCAGGCACAAGTTCGTATTTGTAAATTGCTTGGAGATACTCGAACGAGCAACAGAAATCCATACTCGATAAAAAAAAGCAATAAAAATACTACATGACCAACTCCAATTCTATTTACGACTTTATATTGCGACTTCACTTCTCTTGTCAAATAATTGTTCATTAACTTCCGTTGCATAGCTAGATGATTAGGACGGTGCTCCCTCAACGGGATTCGAATCCGTGCTGCCATGGACTCGAATCTTGTCTCTGATACTGACCTACATACATGCATCTAGCTAATGATAATGTGCCTGAGGACCCAGAATAAAGTTCCACGACGGCAAAGGAATTGCCGTGCACCAGTCGCGATGGCGAGCTCGTATGCTACCGGCGTGACAGCCTGAATAAAATAATTGTTAACATCCGTTGCATAGATATGTGAATTGGACGGTGCTCCCGCAACGGGATTCGAATCCGTGCCGCCATCGCGAGAGGCGGAAGTCTTAACCATTATCAAGACATCAAGATCAGAATCAAACATCTTTTTATTGACTCTTTTTGCTCTCAGAGACAGCTATCTTGCCATTCATGTGTGCACTTCTTAATGGGCATGATTTGATGTCTGTCTCAAAACACTGTCAAAGAAACATAAGAAGCATTACAAACAACTAAAAGTTGAAGCTCAAAATTTCAAAACATCAGGAACAGAAGTTCAACATTGTTTAAGAAGCTCTGAGCCATTACCTGGCAACAATGTTTAGTGCTGGGTGACTTACTACGTAACTAATTAAGTGATCCACAATATTGTGTGGCCACTTAGAGAAGCAGATTGTCACTAATGTTTTAATAATCTTATATATGACTGTGCGTATGTTCGCTACAAATCAAAATTTTCGTTGTCAAATCAATTATGCCACCCAGCAACAAGCTATTGGTCGATCTACATCAAGAAAAAGAAAGTCATCAGAAATATTTTTCTATTCATTTGTATCTTTCTTGACTCCTGGTATGATTTATCAATGCAACATGGAGGGGGGGTGACTACTCACCAAAGGTGAAAATTATTTTCAAAAGAATTCCAGTTATGATATTTTAAACTAAGCATTGGATCTTGGATGCTTTTATATTCCAGGTTTTTCGGGAAATAAAACTCAAAGATTTTGATTCCTCGCTGTTTCAAGCCAATCAGGTGTTTTACCCAAGTTTGGACAACTCCTACCTTAAGATACCAATGTTCATCATTCACAGAAAAGCAAGTCATCCTTTTATACTATAAGTGGCCTAACATACAAATGGAATAAGACCACAAAAACTACAAGTCGATTTAAATATTTGTTGCATTCCATTACGATGCTAATTCAGATGAATAAATGATGGAAATTCACATTTGAATTGAAGAAATAACAGCCTTCGATTAGCTGGACAGAAACCACCTTTGCTATAATCAGCAAGTTCGGTCATGTATAAAAGACTACATCTTTGTTGTAGTGGTCCAAATCATCTCAGTTATGCAAGGGATTTTAATAAAATAAGCAAACATTAGTCGTAATTTTCAAACGATCGACTACGCAGGTGGAAGAACTGCCCATTCAATCACCATAAATAAAGCTCATTGCACAATATTTAGAATTAGATCTAGACAGATTGCTTCTCACATGGACAATTGAGAACACATGCTGGTGATCTAGAGTTGGCAAACCAATATCTTCACAGACAATGGAACAACAAAAAATATTGTATACCCACAAGCAATGTGAAATTAAACATATTAGAAACGTATGCTTTCTCTTTTCTTTCTTTACCACTTAAACAGACTGAGCCACAGCAACGCATGGCCGGGTACACTAATAATTAATAATTCAGCTCCACAATCTTAAGCAAGACCAGAGTAACATAACAAGAAATGAAAATTTGACTGAAAGCAAGCACTCAAAGATACCTCAAAGTCCTCCTTATAGTTTTCATATAATTCCAGGATTCTATTTTTCAGCTCATCCTCAAGGATTTGGTTTCTTATGCCCATATTCCTTAAATAACAAAGAAAACATGATTACATTTACAAATCCTATTTTGAAAGTACACAATTATCCTGATGTGATGTGAAGTTATTGTAACATATGAAGGACTTGAATGAGCCAAGTGAAGTTTCATTTCAATATTCACAAATCAATGATGGTTGACTTTTATATACTCAACAATTTGATGTGCAAGAGAAGTTGGGGGATAGGCAAATGAAACACATGTTTGTGTGTTGTGCATTCACAAGGGTTAGGTTGACATCCATGCTTTATTACAATAGGAAATATATTAACATGGTATTGCACATAAATAGGTATAAATATCAATTTTATGTGAATATATAAGTGAGCATTCTGAAATTATAATCATATAATTTAGAAAGAACTGAGTTTCTTTAATTGTATTAAATTTGCATTTTTAATTAATATATAAACTTTATGCTATGCGATTCAGCCTCACCAACCAATCACAGCTCACCTCAACTTGTATATGGCTGATAAATAAAATCTGTTGTGGTGTTTATCCAGGACTTTACTAGAATGAGGCACAAAACACATTACCTATTGCAAATAGAAGCAGCTCTTAAGATTTGTATTCCAAATCACCAGGATTATCATTAATGATGGCATCACTATCAGCACCTGACCCTGGTCATCTCCCTTTTGTAAACATCTTCAGCCTTATCAAAAGCAATCATATTCCATTCTTCTTTTGTAGACTTCAGTTGAAAAATAATGAATAAGAATTATCAAATAATTGACTAATTGTAATCTATATCTATCTTCTATACAAATAAAAATGAACGCTTGTCTACATATTTGTGTGTTTTCCATATAACCAGCTCTTGAAAGATTCTCAATTTAAAAAGCAATAAAATTAAATTAATTGATAAAAATTTATATTTCAAATCTATAAAAATAAAAATGAATGTATGTTTGTGAGTTCGAGTGATGTGGCTATATATCAACATATTAGAAACATGCTCTTTCCCTTTTCTTTCTTTTCCATTTAATCAGACTGAGCACAACAATGTATGGCCAGGTACACTAGTTTCATATAAATATATACACCAGTAATAAATAACTGCCAGTTAATTAACAATTACAATAATCACCTCCATTGAACCCCAAGACTCTGGAGAGCAAACACTTTCATGAATCATTTTCATTGCTTCTTCTGAAGCCTTTGTTAGAAAAAGTAATAAAGAAAATATCAATAAATTGACTGATTATAATAATAAGTAACAATTAATTAATAACTGTTGTATCCTTACTACTATGTTCATTTATTGTCTACAACTAAAATATAGAAAGTGTAGTTTATAATAAATAACTCGGGAGATGAACGATTAACCTAATGTGATAACTAATCCATGACAATAAACCTAATTATTATACTTCAACAACAATAACTATAATAATCACCTCTTTCCAAGAACTTGGCCCAAGAGACTTTCCTTGGAAAACTTTGCAGTAGGACTGGTTAACATATTTGTTAAGTAATTATTTTTTCATTATTATGATAAGCCAGCATGTGATAACCATTGACACAGAAGTCAAATGCAATATTTACACGTCCACAGAAAATCAATATCTCGAAAATACATGCACGTAAAGCACGTTCAGTCAGAACAAATTCAAAGAAAATAATCAAGATGTTTCTTTGCACTCAAAAAATGAAGCTGAAACTATGACATCATCATCATCATCATCATCATCACCTTGAAGTAGTGGAAGAACTCCCTTCCAGTTACTTGCTTGCCATTGATCTCCTTGATGACAATATTCTTTGGATCGAACAAGTGCTCTGTTAAGATCTTGAGGCAGGTCTTGAATTCCGGATTGATGCCTGGAATTAGTTGACAATGGTTTGTTATTTGTTTGTCATCTAAACTTACAATCAATGTTTAATTTGTTTTCATATTTAACAACAGCAATTTAACTGCCTCGAGTAGCATCATAACCTTCATCTGACATTCGCCCATGAAAGTTTTCACTCTGGACATGCTTTCCAGGGTGTGGCATGGCAAAGCGGTGTATGTCTTTGAAGCAATGGAGAGAGTTTATTTTCAATTCCTTAAATATGAATGGTCTCACCCATAATTATTTAATTAAATATTAAATAACAACATCAACTCGTAAGTAATATTAAATTTGTTACGTTTCAATAATTCTTAATTTATAAACACTGTTCATTGGATAAATATTCGTCAACTAATAACCACAAAAACTAACTAATAATATAATTATCAACTAATGAATGTATTATGTCATCCAAATGAATTAATGAGTATTTAAGAAATCAAAAATTTATTAGCAGGATAGATAACAGAACCTTCCTTCTCATCTTCTGGTTATACTTCGCACCTATAAATCCATATGGAGGATCTCTTATGTTTCGAGAAGGATATAAAGAGTCTACAAATTAATTATGCATCAGCTAATAATTACATTACTAAAATAACTTCATAAGACTGTCAACCAAAAACATATACAAATATGTTACCATATTTACATTTGTTGAAACATTCACTCAACTCAACAATGGTACGTGCAATCTAAATGTTCAGTCAACTAATCCATCCATCATCCATTCAATAACATCATTATCATCACCACCATCGATGTACCTCCTACTAATGACAATCAACCATGTCCAATCCATTGAGCCATAAACTTCCCAATTGAAACTTACCTGGCATGGCTTTGCTTTGTAAACTCTCAAGGCCAGCCTTCCGTAATCAACAACGTACTTAAAAGAAACGAGATGTGAAGCTTTTAAATTCATACTTTCAAGGGAATTAATTTAAAACATTTGTGTGGTCATTAGGAATACAATAACTGAAGATCTTCTGTATTTTAAAAGTTCAATTATTGTTTACTGTTAACTTTAGTTCAATAATCCTGGCATAATCAAAACTAGATAGATATTTACTTTATTTCAGCAAATTACCCATCCAATATGTTGATCTAACTATCCATATTTTAGGGCTTGCTAACTATAAATACAAATAACAAATAAATAAAGTATGTGCCAGTTCAAGATCCTTCATGAAAATATGTAAAACCAGGAACAAAACATGTCCTTAACAACATTAAAAACCCAAATTCACAATTTCTAGCACCAATGTCATCGAGAAGTAATAAATACCCGATAACATCAATTAATTTCTAGGTGATTATTAGTATTTCATACAATAATTATTAGAATTAACTTGTAAGTTTCAATACCTTGAACTTTGCTTCTCAAAATCATTCCAGGGGAAAGGGCTGAAGAGCTGAACAGAAGTGAGAAGTGAGTTTAATGCAAGGATCTTGTCGGGCTCTGGTTCCCATGTTATCTCATAATGCCCCTGAGTGTCCATGAGGAGAACATAAACCTGACAAAGCAATGAATGTTTCAATTATTCCTCAAATTAAATTAATTAAAAATCGTTTTTTAATGTCTGTTCTTTAATGCAAGGCTGAACCAAGCATTAGCTTATGATGCAAGGAGCCTACCTGGGTTATTGTACTTTGAAACCACATTCCCTTTATGGTGTTCAAGGATTAGTCAAATGATCCTCATGTATACATATTGATTCACAAATACTTAAAACAACAACACAAAAACCATCTCTTCACCAAATGACGAAGAACGGTTCACACCACAGAAAAAAACCATACGTAGTGCGCTCACAGCTCCCATTCCATGCAAAACCTTCCATCGGAACATCAGGGTTGTCCATCCAATCCTAAAATATAATGACATTTTAACATGTTTGAGTAATTAATTTGAGTAAGATTTCATGTCAACATTTATATTTAAATTTGAAGAAAATGCTAAGTTTCATCGAGTCATTATCCTGATTGTATTGTGCACAGCCACCCAGACTATAAAGTGCATAACAAAATTCATTAAATCTCAAAAGTAATAAAAATAACATTTATCAAGTTTTAAAAAACAATGATAAAAAGCAAGAACGCTTGAAAGGTAAGGAAGCTCTGACAACTCACAGGTTTGCCAAGATTTTTTAGGTATTTTAGGAAGACATTGGAGCATTGGTGGATTGAGGATTGGTGGGCGAATTTCCTACTCTATCGCATCCATCCACAGATACAACCATGATTTTGCTGTTCCGCACCCTGCTGCCAAGGAGGATTTTTTTGAGGACATCTTCATCGAGTACAAGCCTTTTGTAGAATACATGTTCCAAAACTTCAAGAGCTTGACCTGTTGATGCTTTTGGGAGAAAAGTAACAGTTTAAGAATGTCAGGGATCTGACATTTGTAAATTTTGTTTATATGCGCGGAGGGACGCGTATGCGTGATGAGGCCGTATGATGTGTTTTAATCGTCTGCGTGGGACCGCGCAATAGCGTGATTGGCTGTGTTTTGCATGTTAATGTGCGTGGCAGCCTAGGAGTATATATATGGCGTCGCTCGGCAAGGCAGGCAGAGAGTGTGTGGAGCGTTTGGAGTGGTAATGTTGGTGTCGAGTGAGCGCACGAAGACAGGCGATAGTTCTCAGCGAGTGGTGCGAGTGGTGTGCGTCGTGTGATTCGATCATTGTACTTTAGTTGCGATCTGCTTATTGTTTTGCTGTCGTTTTCTTTGCTTCCAATACATTTTTATTTTGATAAGTGAGTTGACTTTCGGTCGTTAACGACGAAACAAGATAGTTTCCCGACAGGAGGAATTAGAACCTGACATTTTTGGCGCAGTCGACAGGATCGGGATCGTCGTTCAGAATTGAAGATCGAAGGAGAAAGTGGGAGCAGAGTCTGTCAGATCGTCAGCAATCCAGCGGAGATCGCATCACATCAGGGAGTTGTCAGCCAGTTCAGGAGATCGCTTCGGAGAGGAGTCTGACTAATACCGGTGAGAGTGTCTGTTCGTGTCGATTGCCCTTTCGTAGTAGACTCGTAATTGATGATTGCCGAAGCCGACGTGTGCTGCATTAGGGAAGATTTAGTGAAATCTTTAGAGGTGATACCACCTAGACAAATCGATGTATTTGGTCTATCCGAAACACCTAAGAGAGTTGGGTATGTGAATTTATTAGTGCGACCTGAGAGCAGTTGAACATAGACGCAGTTAATATCGCACCTAAGGCGAGGGTGTGGTTTGCAGTGGTACCCCAAATGTACGAGTCGATTATTATTACCCCTTCAATGGTGGAATTATTAGACTCTCTTTCTAAATATGATATAGTTCTTCCCAAGTCTATTGATGATGCCACTGAAGAGGCGAACGCAGTCGGAAATCGTGTTGACGAGTCAGGTCTATCTTTAGTACCCGACTCGAGTGATGAGAGAGAGATATGGGTAAATACTCCCGAGGATAGCATCATAGGTCTTGCTTTGATCGAAACTTATCCTCAGGAGGTTGACGTGGTCGAGACCAAAGAATCTTCTAGGGACAGTGACATCTTTGCTTCATGTTTGCAGGAAGACGCTGGTTTTCCTGTTGTCGCTGTCCAAACCATATAGAATGTTTCTGAAAAGGATGACCATTTTGGCAATTCGTGGAATTGGTTAAGAAAGGTTTCTTTGTAGATAATGGTTTACTTTATTACCTCGAGGCTTTGTGGGATCAGAAGTTGAAGCAGATGTATTTGCCTGACCATCGAATACCAGTCGTGCTTGAGATGGGACATGATACTCCCTACGAGGGACATATGGCTTCGAAGTCCACACGACAACGAATTCGTATGAGTTTCTGGTTTGCAGATGTGGAAAATCGAGTTCCCATTCTTCCCATTCCACGTGGTGATGAGTTTCTGTTCAGTCATTTAGTTACGGATTGTAGTGGTCCTACTGTTCCCCGTGGGGACTCAGTTGCAATCCAGTTGAATTATAATTATGCCTTGGTGGTTATAGATCTAATTTCGAGATGGCCAATGGCATATCCTTTATGTTCAAGTGCACAAACGGTCTGCAATATATTATTGCAGATATTCATGACTTTTTCCGTTCTTCGAGTGATGAGTTCCGACTGTAGGACTAATTTTATGAGTAAGCTGACATGATTCTTTTTGGAGTACTTAGGATGCTCATCACGTTTTCATACATCGGGGCATCCCGAGGTATCAGGCGTGGTTGAGAGAGACAACCAAGGCCTGAGTGGTGTGATTTGTAAATTAGTTGAGCAACTAACCAAGAGCAACCCCAAGAGTGGTGTGGGTTGTTGCTCTTCGTTTGGTGGGGTTTGAGGAAGGGGCCATCCTCAGCTGTGTGTGTTGGTCCTTGGATTTTTATATATGCATTTTGCCCTTCAGTCATTCTTACGGACCCGGGAGGAAAACGACTGAGTCGCTTGGCCCAAAGCGGGGTTGTTTCTTTGGACGTATGATCGACTCGGGGAAGGATGCCCCGTGTCTTTTTAGGGGTTTTTTAGGTAGGGAAAACAGGTTTCCAGAATATAAGAAGGGTGTCAAACAACATAATGGCTTCTTAAGTTATTTTATGGCCTTTTTAATGATTTGTATATTGATTAGAAGTATCGGGGCAATCGCACGGCAGATCTTGCCCGGAAATAGACATTAACACCAAATAAAATACGATACCTCCAGATACTTACCAACTTTCGCCCCTTATTAAATTATTATATCTGATTTGGGGCTTGCCATAAATGACGTTACACAATTTTGGACTATTTCTACTCTCCTCCATTGTCATGTTTCGTTGCAAAAAGACTATACCCCCTGTTAATATGGCATCACAAGATGGTATCTTCTGGTTGTTTCATTGTTTCAAAGAAATTCAATTTATGTAAATTCAGTTTTTAGCTACCCCATATCGACTCACTATCTTATCTTCTTCATGAACCTCATTTCAGCTTTTGCCAGAGGGGGAAGGCAAACTCTTGTGCATAATAATAATAATATAATAATGAATGAAGATAATGAATAAAAATAATAACGAAGAGACGACGACCCTTTTTGTGGCAAAAAATCACGGAGAACCCAAAACAATGCCCTATTGTTTCTGTAAATCTGCATGGATGGCCATAGCACACATCATCACTTTGAGAGGGCACAACATCAACTAAACTAGTCACTCCAACCTTAGCTCTACCATGCTCAAACAGAAAAACACTATAATTAAATTTTATTGACACTAAGCAGTTTAGTAGCCTACTGCCACCTGAGTTCAATCCTTCCATTTCTTATAAAGATTTGAACAGTCACAAACTAAAAGTATTACAGCAGAACAAATGAGAAAACAGGCCAATACTAATTGCCAACTAGCTCAGTCATCAGTGCTGGGGCATAAGTGAACAAGTTGTGATAAAATAAAGTTATTAGATTAAGTATAATTCAAATGGTTCTGTTGTAATTATTAATGATTACAGTTAAGAAAAATAAATAACTGTAGTTAGTGATGACTTGACCAGGCTATTTTGTACACCCTTCATTTAGAAATTATTCAATAGTTATCAATACATAACAAGTAATTCATAAATAAAATGTTCACTAACACAAAAGTAATTGTACAGTTCCATTCCCTTCAGATAACTCCCACCACACTCTTTCAACACCAGTTTGGAAAGCAACTTGAATCTGTCCTTAATGAATGACTCCAAATCTGAAAAAGATGCAATTTTAACAAAATCAATAAATGATGCTGAAAATTCTCACCTTCATTTGGCTTTTCTCCCTCTATTGTCAACCAACAACTTGAATTTGTGAAGAACTTCCTCAGCATGTATTGATGGTCTCTGCGGCATGACTGCATTTAAATAAGCCCCAATCAGAACAGAGTAATGCAATTAGATAACTCTTTAATGACACTCACTGAGCTAATGAATGCATCCAGTGCAGTAATTAAATCTATTTGAGATATCTCATCCACTCTTTTTTTGGATCTTATTAGCAAAGAACTTATTACAGAGCACTTTTCACCCTCCTCAAGACAATGCTTAATTTAAAAAAAGCATTTATAAAACAATTGTGTAATTAATATTTGAGATCAGCAAATTGATGACAAGTTACAAACCCTAATAAACTCTTCTTTATCTTCATCTTTAATTACACAAATCACCTGCTCAGAAGCAAGTGCATTTGAAACTTTTAACATTTCTGAGAAGAGTCTTTTGGATTTGACATGTGGTGTTATCAGCAACATGATGCATGTCTATCAATGAAACATCATAATTTATTTGTCAAACAAGGAGGCTGAAAAACATTTAATGACACTCACCAAGCTAATGAATGCCTCCAATACATCAGCTAAATTATTATTTTCACCCTCCTTGATGGGCTTCTTGACTCTTATTAGCAAAGAGTGTTTATTTACACAGAACTTTTCACCCTCTTCAAGACAATCCTTAATTTAAAAAAGAGCTCGTATAAAACAATTGTCCAATTAATATTTGAGAACAACAAATTGATTGACAGGTTATAAACCCTAATAAATGCTCCCTCATCTTCACCTTCAGTTACACAAATTACCTAGTCTAGGTGCAAAGTTCAACAACTTTGGGCAACTTGTGTAGCCTTTCAACTGGTAAAGGTAAAACAACCCATTTTATGTATATAACGATAACGATTCAGAATTTGATTAGAGTGGCATATGCTCAAACAGAACTTCAAGACCACTAATATTTCTTGAGATGGCAACCAGAGGAATCAGAAACAATCTCATGTGCCTTACGATTATATCTATTTTTATTAGATGGTGAATGTTTCGAGTGTCGAGGGAAAAAAAGGACCTGAACTCTTCATGATAGACGACTCAACCACTGAGTGAAAAGCCCTGCAGGAGGTCTTCCCTGATTCAATGTAGCTGCTTTGTTCATTCCACATCCTACAAGCATTTTGGCGATTTATGTACAACAGCAAGTCAGGTTATTAGAGTTATTATTGTGTTTATTGAAGTTTTAATTAAACTATACTTCAAAGATATGTACATAATGGGAGTTAATGAGAAAAATAAGTCCCTTTAATCTTTAGGAATTGATTTTGTTTATATACAATTATATTTATATTGCAGGTGTCAAGATGGAGAATCGACAGCAATTTTTTCGCATTTTGAAGGACATGCTCTATGCACCATCAGAAAATGAGCTAGAAACTATTTTCAAGAATGCAATCTCTAACTGTCTGATGAAGCAGCATACAACAGTTCTGAGCCACCTTGAGTCCCTCTACAAGACGTCCAGAGTGGGCCTTGTGGGCTGCAAGTCAAAGCTGCCCATTCGTGGAAATAATAATACAATAAATACAAATAATAATACAAATAATTTCTGCGAAGGTGCAATGCATGTAATGAAGGACAAGGTGTTGCAAAAGAACAAAGGCATTCAACATTCAGCAACTCATCGATTTTGTTGACACTCGACTGGATGCTCATTACAAGTTTCGCCTGATCAGCGTGGCAAACAATCGATTAGATGCTAACAGAAGTTCTAAGTTCATGTCTTCAGACAAAGCCATTGACCTCGGGTCGATTTGCCAACTTCAGGAAGACATATGAAGATCCCAGTGAGCACACCCTAGGTGTAAAATATACTGTAAATATGGCGATTGGGTGTTGCACATGTTCTGTTGGTAATACTGGAGGACTCTGCAAGCATCAAGCTGTAGTAATGAAGGTATTGCAAATTTCCAGTTGGAATTTTCTACCAGTTATTGATCCGGAAATATGTCGCCTTTTCCACATTGTGGCAACTGGCGATACCGACGTCCCAAGGACCTCGTTTGATTCACTTACTTCCATGTCAGATGTTGTGCATAGTTGTGACATGGAAGTAACAGAATCAAGCCAATCAGAAGTTGCCTCTACGACAATGAAAGTACATGAAGAGGCATGTGTCCAACTTCCTGATCCTGCCTTGGTTGATAAATTAGCAGAGTTTCATAACAGACTCAAGAATCTGTATTACTCTGACCTGGTCACCTTTGGACCAGCCAGAGTCATGTTGCAATCAAGCCCTTAAAAGCAGTGACTCATCAATTGTGTTGGGGCTGTTCTGTTTTGGTAAGAACTCAGAGAAGAAAAGTGCCCAAAGAGGAGCAGAGGATGAGTGTGGGTGGCCAAAAATTATGTCACCTTGGGTGGCCACCACAATCTTCCTGTTCACAAGAGCATGCCTCTTTGCATAGGCATGCAAGTGGACAGCACTTCCACTTAATGCCGAAGAGGGAGAAGTGCGCACCACACTGTCTGGAAGAGGCCATGAGTCATTTGGAACCACTGATGGCACTATATAAATAGTTACTTGTCCCCTGATGCTTATATTGTCCTGTTCATCAAGTTATGCTGAGGACATTAATAAAGTTTTTTAGTCCTACAATATATTGTAACATATTATAACGCAAGAATTAATACAAACATAATAACAACGTGGTTAAATACTGATAATAGTTTGGGCAATATATTTATGTGAATCATTATCGATATTTTGGAGTTGAGTAGAATGTTTGTTCCAACTTATTACATTAACTGCTGAGTTTTATCGTACAATACTTGTATACCAGTGCTTGATGCAAGCAATTTTGTCAAATGTCAAAGTATTCATGAAATTTAAAAAATGCCAAACTACTGAAAAGGCTTTCTTGGCACTGATGTGTTCAGCAAGAACAAGCAATGCATTCAGTGTTGCCCCTCCACTTCCAATCTGTGACTTTGGATCCTCGACAACAATAAGAGTTGTTTCCTGGCTCAAAAAATTGTTGCTTCTTTCTAGCTCTTAATTCATTGATATTTTTATTTATCGTATTAGCTAAAATAAAACTAAAATGAAGAACATCAAAATATGGAGTGCATTTCATAATATTGTTCGACAAGCATATTTCAAGCAGAATGAAGATTTATTGTCTAGTTTGGCCATACTTAAAAGTTATTTAGACCCGGCGCTAACTTTGATGACGATGTACAGGTGTATCTAATGTTATTCAAAGCATTAATATGCATTTGAAAGCCTGCTAAATAAGTTTTATTAGGCTACGTACATTTTTCCCCTTTTCATCTGCTGCATTCTAACTATTCTCGAGGCAATTAAACTTCTTANAAAGCATTAATATGCATTTGAAAGCCTGCTAAATAAGTTTTATTAGGCTACGTACATTTTTCCCCTTTTCATCTGCTGCATTCTAACTATTCTCGAGGCAATTAAACTTCTTACCTTTTTGATAAGCGATGTATAATTTGAATTTGGGCAAGTCAGAACAGTCGACCATTCCATAACTTTCGGAGTTTTGAGAATTACTAAGAGTAGTCGATCACGTAGATGGCATACATCTAAATCTTTAAAACACGTATGCTCGATCGCTAGTGCCTCATTAAAAGTAGACCACATTCAAGATGATGTTACAAGAAAGATTCTCTTCCGTTATTTACAAATACGGAGTTTTACTAATTAATTTGCTCACCGCCGAAAAGGCGAATTGTGATTCAGTTGCAGGTCGTGCACTAATGTCGCATTTGTCTAATAATGTAATGTCTAAAACTTGCTTTAAAATTACTTTTCAAAACATTTCACTAAATTGCGAGACAACCCGGCGACTTTATTGGAGCTCAGTTTTCCGTTAAGGTGCATAACTAGTTGTGGAATTAAAATGACATTGATGTGAACTGACACTGCACAGCGAACTATAAAATTATTGTAGTTTGACAATCCCTCAACTTTTTTGTACATTTTTACAAATAAATTCATTACCTGAAATATCGCATCAAAAGAAGTGAACAGGTTAATTATATACAAATCCCAGTATAGCTTTTTATTTAAACGAGATTTGAGTGGTAAAATCAAAGTCTCATAAAACCAAAGAGCATCTCAAAACAAGACAGGAGCCTTTTCATATGATGGCCACAAAGTTTGCTTATTTAGTAGAAATAATGTGGCCTTAATTTAATTCTCA
>MPNW01000933.1:19575-34575 GCA_011800805.1 Hirudo medicinalis
CCTTTTCATATGATGGCCACAAAGTTTGCTTATTTAGTAGAAATAATGTGGCCTTAATTTAATTCTCATATACAATGCAAAAGATGCTTAAGAGTCATGATGCCAGTTAAAAAACCAAAAAGTTCTGTTAGGGAAACAAAACTTTGACCATAAAACATCATGAGTCCACAAAAATTGTCCATTTGAATGTAAGAGAGCATCATAAAAGCCTGAACTTGAATTGTGTTACTCGGAAGCATGCAAGTCAATAGGAAATTTATACAATAACAACTGGTCGTCCCACGTAATCATCCGTAGTACCCCCTGATCCTACGAGCCAACTGAATGTCTTTCGGCATGAGAGTGACTCGCTTGGCGTGTATTGCGCACAGATTGGCATCTTCGAACAGGTGCACGAGGTAAGCTTCGGTGGCCTGTCATAGTGTCGACAAATCATTATCAGTCGTGAATTGTGTCGTTGTCCCAAGTAACAAGTCGACGTGAGCACGACCAACATAAGCTCTCGATTGTAACTGAAATACAGAAATAAATGCAAAAATACCTCTTGAAGACATTCAATAGCCAGAGCTTGCCACCTCAAATCAGGCCCATTAAACACTTCACAACAGATTTCTTTGACCTGACAACCCATTTAAAATTTAGATTTAAAATTCATATTTCCTGATTGTCAACACTCGACAGTGATTAATAAATTAAGCCATTAGCCGAAAGTTAAAAAAGTCGAAAGGTATCAATATCCTGTAATCCATGTGCGCAATTACAAGCTTTAGAATTACATGTCTAAGAATGATTCAATGGCCAGTTTTAAAAAAATATTTTAGCAATTATTTAGTTATGTTTTATCACAGATTGAATGCAATTGAGAAACAAAACACTCACCAATCTTGCAAATGGGAGCTTCCTGACCAGAAGATTTGTTGTCTTTTGGTATTTTCTGATTTCTTTCAAGGCTTTGGTTCCGGGCCTAAACCTCCGTCCTGGTCGTAAAATCGGGACTTAATCAAATTCAATTAATATATTCAAATATCGATTGATTAGGTCCATTAATATTCAATTAAATATAGGTAAATCTCATCATATTTAAGAAATAAGTGCTCTCATGTGTTTTGAAAACATCTGCCTAAAACTGCCACAAGAACACACAACAATAGAAATAGCTCACGATTTGAAACATCAGCAATTGATTTCAATTACCTTTGCCAGACTTATTGACTGACGGGTCTGCTGCAAGGCTTCTTTTAACCCATTGCTTTCTCCCTGCTCCGGCAGGGGTTGCTTGTTCCTTAACATAAAATTAACCTATTTAATTTATTAATCGATCAAAACTAAATTCCTAACAATCTAAAAACCACTGGCATGCAAGTTAGCTCGGCTGGTGTAATTTCTTCTAAATTATGGCAAAAAGCAATTCTGTTCTAAATAAAGAATAATAAATAAATAGAATAATAAAGAGTTCTGTGAAAACTGTTTGTATGACAGCCCTTTGAGGGTTAATGAGAGTCTACATAAATAATATCTACTTCATTTTGAAAGGCATATTATTTTTGGTTATAAAGAGTATTTACCAGCAATAAAAATATAAAAACAAACAAATAAAGTCACGCATAAACATTAATCTATTATTTTACTGCTTCTTAACTTTGGTGGCATCTGAAAGTTTTGATTTAATTTACTATCATTATCAAACTCATAACTCACTATCTTCTATTTACCTTCGTATTTTTCCTTTTAGGTGTGGAAGATTTTCTTCGATTTATAGAATCATGCGGAGCCCTCATTTCAAATTCGTTCACAAGCCCGAATTAAAGGAATTCGTCAAAAGGATCATAAAGGGCGTCTAAACATTTAAATTAAAAAGCTATAGTCAGAAAGTTCAAATTAGTTCCTTTTTCACAAATGCACTGAACAATTACACTCGCCCTCTGAATTTTCGATTAATTTTTCACAAAGTATTCAGCGCTGCTTCGGATGTCGAATTTGCCACCATTTACATTAAATATTTGTTGAAAAGTGGTAAGGTCGACTACAAATCATTTGCAAACATTTTTTAGTAAAATTTTAGATTTTATTTAATTTAATAATTTAATTACATATTATTTCGAATAATTGTTTTCATAATTGTGTTCCACGCAGCTGAGAAGTTGAGACCCAGCATAGAACTGCTGAATGAAAATATTGATGTGGTTAAATCGGGAAGTCAACTTTTGTTTTGAACTTTGAGATTAAGAAACTGACATTTAAAATTTAGATGAAATTTTGAAATACTGTCGGCGGATGGCAATTTTTGTCTAGTGTTAAACTGTTCTGAGGCTGGTGGTCAACACTTTTTTTTACCCACTTGAGAGACATCATCTATTTATATGTAACATCCAATCGGTCATCTTGCCTAATCGATATATGATAGGATGTTACATTGAAGTGATTTTGACAGCCTGTGATGTGATTTATTGAATATGTGAATCATCACATATTGAAATAGTAGATTGAAATAATCCCCCGATGAAAGATCTCCGACAATTTACAGAAAATGGCTGAAGCGATGATAATTAATAAACAATTAGATGTTTCGCCGGACAAATCAAAGCACGTTGTGCAACAGTTGTGCCATTCCCAACAACCTAACAACAATCACCTTATAGTTCAACAACAGCTGACCAATGTTACTCAAAATGACAACAACAACAATAACTTTGGATATCTTCCAGGATATTTGTACAGTTGCTATCCTTTTGTCATGTCCCCAGCAAAGTCAAGGTTATAAGACATTATAAATACATTTTTACATATATGATGCATGTAAGTTCATTGTAAATACAACTTTGCAAACAAATGTGGTGACTATTAGTTACGTCTGTAAGAAATCATATTTTAGTCACAAGATAAAGTAATTATGTAGGAATGATTGATTATGTTACTAGTTTTCCACACCTATATTGTTAAGTATTTCTTAAAAAATGTAAATATTAAATAAATTATTAAATATTATTAAATAAATTGTAGTTCATTTATACAGCGTCAGAGGCACTTTCCGTTAATCATTCATAAGGCTTCCCAAGAGCACTTTCGGCAGTACGGGCTGGGTTTCGAACACGACACATCACGCTGTTGCCATTACAGTTGCCTGCAGAAGCGCAACCCGTTCGGCCATCCTGCATGCCAAAAACTTCTTCTGACCTTATTTTGGAAGAAAATTATAAATTTTACATCTTGATTTATTTTACCTTTGTTTTTGAGAAGCATGTTGATAACATTTGTTAATGGAATCACATTTTGTTTCACTTTTGATGGGATTGAGGGATTCTGATGTTTTGGTAATGTAATCTTGAAGGTATTTCATCAGTGGACATTGTTGACATAAATTTGTAGTTTTTTTTCTGCATATTGCCTAGCATCATTTTGTGCTTTTGATTAAACATTGCATTAAGTATCTGCTTTTTGTCATATATCAGTAAGAAATTATTGATGCTGCTTCAGCCAGGATCTGTCCTCTAGGAACTCAACACCATTGACTTCCTCTCAACAACAACTCTTGGATGGTTCTGCCATGCAACAACCTCAACAACATCAACAGTCTGTTCTGTTGCACAATGGACTTGTGCCAAGTGGATATGTATCAGGTGACATCCTATTAGATGCTGACATGCAAGAATTTATGATGATGATAAAGATATGAGGAATTGCAGTTGATTTTAGACATTCATTAAAAGATGATGAGGATCATATAGTGACATTGAGTAATGACATCCTACTTCTATTTACATTGATGACGGCAATCACATTTTCTGCGTTGCACCACAGATTTACCAACAGCCAATATAGCAATTCTTACTTCAGTTTATTTAATAAAATAAATTTTATTTTGAAAAACTCATCTACAAACATTTACAAACATTTACATAGAAAAAATTTAGAATGAGTGAACTTCTATAAACACTTCTTGGATTGTTGTTGGTGTTATTATATTAATGATGATGATAATAATAATAATAACGACAATGCTAATAATTACTTGGTGATGCAAGCTCTGCAAATGTTATTCACTTCATTCAATAATTCGCTTCAATAATTTGTCAAAAATGACAGCATTCAATCAACTTGCAAATTCTTTTAAGCCAGACAGGACTTTGGCATGAATATCTCTTGTCGTGTTCTTGAGGTGGTGGTTGTCATATTTTCAGGTTTTTATTCTCTTGTTCCGCTGCGGTCCATGGTCACCAATGAAATGCATTTATGTCAGCAAGCACCAATGCCTTCTGATCACAACTATCATCATCATCCCTTTCAGCCAGTGGATGGCCAAGGAATGCAAGCCCTACTGGGACCAATAATTGGCTACCCTCTCCCTTATTTGCCCCAACATTTTCAGCAACAACAACAGCGGCATCCTCAACAACAATTTAAGCAGCATCAGCAAGTGAGGACGTTGAAAATTTGAAGCAACTTAATGGCGTAGTGGTTATCTTTTAAGTAGCTAATATGGCTTCACATAACTATTATCATTACTTTTATGATCATCATCATAATTTACAGTTGATCCACTTGTCACAACAATTTACAAGTAACTGCACCAACGCGATGACGGTCGAAGGCCACATGAAGGTCATCATTATGAAGGATGCGTCAATACAAACGGGTACGAGCGGAGGTCGTGTTTTCCGATAAGTTCCCGATTAATTTATCGGGCACATTAATCAAAAATCAATCAATCATGTTCATCAAAAATATTTCTGTAATAAATATATTTAGTAAACATATCATCATTGATTCAGTTAAGAATTTCATTTTAAATTCAAATTATTATTTTCATTAATGTTAATTTCTTCAGAATTCAATGACAAGATATCAAAACAAATCCTCCTTGACCATCCTAATTCTTTCTACTTGGGAGGTGAAGATGGTTTCAGGTCAGCAGGTAATGATTCTTCAGAATCCCTGTCAAAGGCCACAGACACCTACTCCCTGTTGAAAGGTCGTCCTCTCGAACACGGCGCAGTGTCTCGGCCTCCTTTTGCAGTCGAGTCTCCTAACCACCGTTACGGTCAGATGTCCGACTGCTCGTACAGAGCATCCAACGAATGCTTGCAGCAACTTAATAGCATAAATCCTTACCTGTCAAGTTTTCCTCAGCATTTTGCAAACATGTCATTTCCTGCACCATTAACAACTCTTCAAAGGAATGTTTCAGGTTTTTGTCTTTCATCAGCAAATTATAACAAGCAGATGCAGTTGGCTCCAAATTTAATTCCATTCTCCTCCAATCTAAATGTTTTTCCTTCTTCAACCCTCAACACTACTTTGATTTCAAACAAACAATCCACAAGAATCGAAGCCAATGGAAGACAGAAATTCTATCGCAAAACACGAACGGACCGGGGACAGAATGTCGCCAATCCGACTTTCGAGATCAAGAAAGAGTTCTCGGACATCGTCGATGCCGTCGGAAATCTCGTCGCCAAGAGCGGTCCTGTCGGAAACTCGGAGCCTTCGAGCAGCAGAGCATCTTCCAAGAGTGCCGATCTTAGCCAGCATCCATCTGAAGAAAAAATCACGCACCAAAATTCTGGCACGAAAGGCTACAAAAATGTCAAGCAAAGTTTTGCCAGCAGGTGCTTAAACAATGTCGAGAATGGCAAGTTTGGGAAAAGAAACACCTTCAATGCTTTTGGGAAGATGCTCGGCTTTGTGCCTGCAGAAAATTTCGGTCGCATGCCTTTCGAAGTTTACAATGGGATCGGTAGGCGTCATTCTGGAGTTGACGTCACGGGATGGACGCAAACTGGATTTCAAAAAAGTATATCATTAATTTGTGAATGAATTCCATTTAATATTTCTTATGCATGCATGCATTCATTCTGAATGTAATTCAATCCAGTGATTTTAAATCAATAAATTGATTTGTCAATTTTTTAATGTTTTGCTTGGTCTGGTCAGAATGAAGCACATTTGAATAAATTAATCCAATCATTGAAGCAACCAGTCAATTAAAATTGATTTGTTCATTCAATTGCAACAGACCACGACGTTCGTTCGACCAAGCGTAAACAACAAAAGCGACAAATGCTGGCCAACAAAGCAGCTGAGGAGGAGATGGAAGAGATCTCAAAGGAGCGGGATAACTTGCTCAAGGAAATCATGTCGACCAAAGGAGTCACACCCTCCGAGACCGAGGGGGTCGAAGGAGCCGCCGAGGAGAGGCTCGAACCTGTCGCAAAGCAACTCGTTGAAGATAATGAACTGGAAGTCGTCGCTTTTAAGAAAGATGACAGGGAGGATGCTGCAATAAAGTTTACAGATTTTGATGGAGACGAGAGTTCGGCAATTTTAGAGTTTGTCGAACCCCCTGAAACCTGCGTCCCCGCTCAGCATTTGAATTCCATTCAGAAACCTTTGCACAGCAACAACAGTTTGGAGGAGAACCCCTCTCCTTTGAGCCAGATGTCACCTTTGACCTTTAGTCCTCCCCTCTCTTGCCCAAATGAACTCATGGATGTTGAGGGCAGTAGCACCGGGATCATTGTGTCGAAAATTCACAGCAGACGATTCAGAGAGTGAGTAACTTTTTAGACAAAATTGGTTAAATTTAAATTTGTAATATTATCATTGTTTGATTACGTCCAAACGAACGGAATTTGTTTACTTCAATGAATTCCATCTTTGGCTTGCAACACGAGAATCTTGTTTTGTGAATGCCAGCAGCCACTTTCAATTACTTTTTATTTCCCATTTATATATTTATTTATATTATTATAATTAACTCATTCATTTTAATAATTATAATTTAAAAGGTGCTAATTAATGTAATAATTTTCAGCAATTAAAAATGTGATTATTAAATCTGATTTACTTGCAAGTGGTTATCAAATTTATATTTGAATATTTTATGTTAATGAGTTGAATTAATCCACTTAAGTTATCCTCACTATTAATTTGATATTCATGCTGATGATTTTGTCATTTGTTGATGATGTTGGTGATCATAATAATGTTTGCTTTACGAGATATCTAAATATTTTGTTTCATCTTTTGATCTTACTTTTCATTTCAGATATTGCAGCCAGGTTTTGGACAAAGAAATTGACGACAGGTGTGTGCATCTCCTTCAAGACCTGGTTAAATTTCAGGATCGAATGTACCACATTGACCCTTCCAAAGTTGGTGACAGTAATTAATTATTATTGGAAGAATTTCTATTTTTTAAAGTTGTTTCGATTATTTGTTGTCATTTTAATTTGAGCATTTTTTAAAAGTTTATAAATGTTTAATTGGCAGTCCAAAATATAGAATATTTTATAAAATATAGAATATTTTATAAATTAATAAAATAATTTATTTAAAGTATAATAATTTAATGAGTTAATCATGCGTTAATTATTTCAACTGCAAATTAGCGGAAATTAATCCGAACTCCTAATCGTTAGGATATGCATCTAAGCTTCTCTTATCCAGTATTAACAGTGATCTTATCGATAACAAAGTTATAACTCGTTGCAATGTCAGGCCAAGCAAAAGAAAAGATTTGTACTTGGTTTGAGAGAGGTAGCAAAACACTTAAAGATGGGGAAACTGAAATGCGTCATAATCTCCCCCAACCTGGAGCAGACCCAGTCTAAAGGTGAATCTTTCTGGTCGAATGTTCATTTGTGGTCATGCAGAGTCTGCTTGACAATTGAAGCTGAAATAAAGTTGAAGTTCCTTCAATCTCTGACATTCAATTGAATGAAATGAGTTGGATTTTTGTTTTTCAGGAGGTCTGGACGAAGCATTAAAATCAATCATAGAAACGTGCCAAGCTCGGGAGGTACCCTTCATTTTTGCTTTGGGAAGAAGGGCTCTCGGCAGGGCATGTGCCAAACTCGTACCTGTCAGTGTCGTTGGAATATTCAGCTATGAAGGAGTTGAGGTGATTGCAAATGGATGAGCTGACGTTAAATCGGTTAACTTGGTATTGATCGTTAACCTTTGATAATTGGATACTAATTAATTAATAACCTTGAGCATATTTTGATTTCTGCAGCACTAGGGATAAATAAATCCCCAATAATAATAAAAATATTAATATTATTATTATAATTTTATATTATTTTATGTAATATATTATATTGTGTTATATTATAATTAATTTAATAATAATTTATTTTAATTATTAAATTAGTAATAATTTATTTTATAACTGTTGTAATGAATTGATACCCCATACTGATTTGTTTTTAACCAGGAAGACTTTGATGCTCTCAAGAGCCTGACAGAAAAAGCCAGGTCTGCCTACACAGATATGGTGAACAATCTCAAAAAAGAAGCTTCTATACAAGTGTCCCCTGCAGACAATAGCAACCTCGAGGCTCAAGTTCCGGATTTGCCTGCAGATAAATGTGATCCCTCTTGCATCAAATCTTCTTCATCCTCTGTAGTTATTCCTGTCAATTCTTCCACACCATCTGGACCTCCCCAAGGTGGCTTTGAGAAACTTTTTCCACATTTGGGTCATTCGAGGACCCCCTCGGCTTGCAGTGCCATATCCTTTGTCAGCAGCGTTCTTTCGGAGCCCATATCTGAGAACTTTCCTCAGTCAGAAGCAGAAATTGAAAATAAGAACTGTGAAGAGGAGCAAAATATTGACAAAGATGTCACTGCAGAATCAAAAGATAAGGAGGTGGAATCAAAATCGTCCCATGCTGAATGTGATGGAGATAATTCTCCTTCTCAGAAATTGATCCCTCCACAAAGTCTGTTGAATTTTAGAGGCATGGCTGGAAATGAAGCAGCAATAAACAAGGAAGGAATTGGATGTTCCTCACTTTGGGGAAAATGAGTTCTGAGGTTTTGGAAAGGGTGGTGTCCGATGTCAAGCATCGAGGGTCTCTGCTGATTCTCACGAGCATCCACGAAAACTGCGAGCTGGAACTTCCCGTTTCTAAAACACACAGCCCGATCGGAAAGGATCCTTTGGATGAAGTCAGATCAGAGACATTGTCTAATCCATGCATCGATGAAGAAGATTGCTACGAAAAGTGGATGAAGAGTAAAAGACTTTCCGATCGAACGAGGAAGTTTTCATGTCTCGAAGATTCCAACGATGGCAATGACGCAGATACAGAAGAAGATCTCAAGCTTACAGATGGCATTCCCCACACATCTCCCAATATTCCAGCCCCACGCAATGGAAGTTGCTCACGGGAGTTTTCCTCTCTGACTCAGTTTTCTGGAGTCGCAAAGACTTGCCGAAGGCGCTCTAAAGAAGATAAATCCGACGACGATAAGACTATAATTCTTTCAAAATGTGATGAAGACACCATGGTGTTTGCCTGCGAGAATCCCTCCTTAGAGAGGCCTACATGCAGCATTGGATCCTCCGTTGCTCCTGCGTCTGATCGGGTCGAAGTTCTTCTCGCCCGGTTCATGACTTCCGGTTTATCCCAATGCGTGGTTGAAAGTCATCACGAGAATGCAACCATCTTCGATTTGGCAAGAAGCTCTGAAGGCTCAACAGACATTCAAGAACATACTTCAATTTTGGATTTGACGAGCAAGGCGAGTAGGATTGAATCATGGCTTGCTGCATCGCAACAGGCCCTTAAAAACGTAACTACGTTCTTGGAGGAGATGAATGAGGAAGACGACGACGATGATGATGTCAAAGAGGATACATTCGATGGAGAATTTGGCAATGAAGATGATTATAATAGCCAGTGATCTGCTGCACCTTTCATCTCAAAATAAGATCGTTTGAACTTGCCTGATGAGAAATTGGTCTTTAGTTTCTTTATTTCTCGTGTAGTATTTTCTTGGGTTGTTGATGGATCATCCACACGTTACATTATAAACGTACAATTACATGGATAAGTTACATTATACATTGTACCATTGCATGGAATGCCTTTCAAGCATTTGGTGGGTGGTTTGTTACATTTTACTCAAACATGCCTGTTGTTATCAACGCCATCGTCGTCGTCATCATCATCATCACCACCACCATCATCCTTATCATTATCATTATTTGCTTCTACTTTTAAACTCAGTCTTAAAATGAAAGGCTAATCTTGCAGATAAAAATGACTTTGATGTGCTCATTTGTTAGCATGTCACTTCTTTTTTGCCCGCTTATCAATTTCTGCTTGAATATCGCCTCATTCGTGATAGATGATAGATATCATCAGATCCCTCAGATGACTATGACCCTAACTGTGATGTCATCATCATCAATGTTTGTTTTCAATTTTTAGAGGTCATAATTTCCTGGCTCGCATTGCTTCCTCAATGTTTTAAAAGCAAATAATTTTCTAATTTTCTGCTTCATCACACATGTTTCAGTTCTGTATTGGAATGATTTTAGAATCAATGACTTCAAAATAGCAATATTGTTCAACTTTTCAAGGGATGCTTTACAAGCTTTTTCCAGAAAGAAATTGTTTTAATTTATTTCCTTCAAAGTGTTTCATCGTAGCTTTTAAAAGTTATCAAATGTTTTCAAAAAATTCTGAAAGAAAAAATTCAAAAGAGCTCATACGTCCTCTTGGTTTTGCAGTAAAATTGTATCAAATTTTTATTTTCAAAGATTACTTTCAATTTTCTAAATGTGTTTTCGAATTTTAAATTTGTTCAGATTTATTTCTAAAGAAAATTGACCAAAATTTATGATGTCTCTGACGAGCCAAACAAGAGCGTTTGATATTGGCTGCTCGATAGCTGAAAGTGTAGCTCTAATAATAGCAATATTAATGTTACAACATATTAAAATAACTATAATAATGATATCAATAATTACTACTACTAGTAATATTATTATTACATGTTGTAATGTTGAGGCCGTCGACATGGAGGTCTTGGTGCTTTCGGTCGGACCAATGTCTAATCTCGGGAGGTATGCCGCTGTGGCCGCCCAACATAACTGGTGATGACGTCAACAATTAAGGCAATACCTAAGTATTTGAAATGACTTTCTTCGCTCTGCAATAGCAGCATAAGATGATGCCCATAGATGTGATATTATGAGCAAGAAGAAATTCGAGAGAACATTTACGACATTAATCGTAAATAACACAATAATCGTGAAAAGTATGTTCTCTGCTCAAACCATGTTCAGTTTGGATGTGAACACAGAAGGTAAAAGCAACAAAGACAACAACAACAACGTTCATAATGTGATAGATGGTCAAATCAGATTTCGGCGGTCTTTATAAATCCACTGGTATATTAGCTCCACACTAGCAGTATTGCTAAGCANACGTGCAACAGGCAACTCTCGATGGCTGCTAGTTCCGTGGAGCTGATGCTGCTGTGACTTGAAGTTCTGATACTGAGCTTCAAATCTTTCTGTGGGATGTATATCCCTATCCCCGCTTTCCCGTCTTTTGTCTTTGAGGCTTCCGTGAAACATAGGAGGTTCCCTCGTAGGTCCTCAATCCTTTCCTTGGCTCCTAGCATCCTCAAAGGATCACCATTATCGAAGGAAAGGTTCGATTTATCAAACTTTGAGAGCTTTAGCCTCTAGGGAGCTATTTCTTCCAGCCTTTCCCTATTTGCTCTTTTCTGAAAATCTTCGACGAAGTTTCTCGTTGATATAATAAATTGTTAAGCTGGAATGTATATTACGTAAGTTACTAATTGGGGTGTCACTTCACCTGACAAAATTCTTATTATCAAGTTTAATATCAATATTATTCTTTTAAAATACCTGTGAATTATAAATATTTTATCCATTTTTAGGTTGACATTATAAAACTTCACCCAAATTTTAAAGAGAAATTTTGAAGTGAGAAAAATTTTCATTCTCATAAGGTTCAAATTAATTGTTTAAAGTTTACCAAGTTAGGTTTATTTGTATTTATAATTTTTTTTTCATAAAATATGATGATTCTTAAAATATGTTTTCCTCAAATGTACGGCGCGTAATCCCTCATTCAGAAGGTGTGCAATAATCACACTTATGCTTGGGATTAGCAGTCTAGGCTTAGAAATCCAATTCGTCGGTATTCTTAATATTCGAATGCCGGATTTTTATAATTACAACCTTTGCGTTTTTGTTTCCTCTTTGAGATGTCTATCAAGGAAAAAAAGGCGACAGAGGTTTTGTTAAATTAATTTCTCCCTTAATTATGTTTAACCTTGTTAATTACACTTAAAGTTGTGTAGAAGTTTTTAAATCTACCTAATTTTTAAATACCTAAAATTTCTACCTAAATTTACCTAATTTTATGACTTAACTTTTGATTTCAAACGAGATAATAAGTCGTTATTTAAGTACTAGTGAACTGTCTACTTTACTAGCTCAGCTCCCGGTTTTAGTTGTTTAACATGGTACATGAGTACTTACCAGACAAGCTTAATAATTATGATTTTAATTAATTAATTATGACTTTTACAATTAATTGCGCGCTGTAAATTATGATTTTAATGACGCATGTAATATTTGCAGGCAAAGTCTTCAATTTAGATATTAGATGCCATAAATTGCATTCAAATTCAATATTTTTTACTTCATTAAATTAAATTTGTAAATTTTCTTGAGTTCAGGCTCTCCAAGCCATCAGAACCGCTAACCGGGAAGGCCGAACCGTTGTGGCGGTCGTAATCGAATCGTCGACGGACATGAAGAATGTATTTCTGTCTAAAGAAATTAGGAATCAATTCGGCGATTGGTAATTACTTACAAAACTTGTGCGTTGATAATTACTTATAAAACTTATTTTTAGTTAGAGAGACATTTAGGAGATTGTTAAATAATTATTAACAGTTACACACTATTGGATATCACGTCAACCCCAATAACTGAACTGGTTCTGAACCTGAGGAACTTCGACCGGTTTGATCTGGGACAAGTCTTCTTCCTCTCCACTAGAGAGGGAATGGCTTCAATCCATCGATAATTTAAAATTCAGTCAATTGTTTCTTCAATTTTCATTGGCTCTTAGGAGTGTCTCAAGTTCTCTTTCATAAGTTAAATATTTCCCATTCAATTTTTAAAAGTTTACAAATGATTGAAAATGGAATTATAATAAAATCAATGTTATTATTTGCAGTTTGATCGACAGATTTTGCATCAACATTCCCCCCCCCCCAAAGTAATCAAAAGGCTCCTGTGAATGCCTTTAACGAAGGTATGAAGAATTTAAGCGAACCTGAATGCTGTTCATAGTTACGTACTTATGCATTAATTCTAAATAAAATATAATTAATTAGTTATTTTAACCAACTTTAAGTTAACTTTATGATTCGACCTCATTATACGATCTATTCAAACTTCAAATATGCAGATGGATCCGTTTTGGTCGCAAAGGGCTCCATGATAGACGAAGCAACAAAACAGATGATGGTATGTTTTTCTCAACTTATGATTAGGTACAAACTTTATTGAGACTTTGGGAAGTCTGAAGTAGTTTTTCTTACTACGTTTTTACTGCTGAAGTGGGAATTATATTTGCGTAGAGTGAAAGGTACCTGCCGTTGCGTTTGTTCGGGCAGTTGAATTCTGCTTGGTCGATCCATGCTAGGCTGAGAATAATTAATAATTAGCTTATGAATATTGTTATTATAATAAATATATTAATTATATTTCATTACAGGCTTCCATGAGGAGCACCTTCCATCTGAGGGCACAGTATCTGGCCACATACTTTGCCGGCGAATGGGAACATTTTGGACTGAGCCACGTGCAGCAGTAAAGGAAGTATTTTTGTAAGACTCGACAATAATTTTCGTTCAGAACACATTTGTTTAACAAAATATCAGTTGTTCGTAATGTTGACCTCGAACACCCAAAAGATGTACTTTAAGTCTGTAGATTTTCGACTTTCTTTCATCATCAACTTGAACCTCCATGTGTAATGAGGGGTTAAAATGCTAAAATCTTGATGGAGTTTAAATAACCTCCGAACATCTGCCTGCTGCAAGATGAAGAGGTCTTAAGCCAGACTCGGTGGGTAGGTTGTCTGAAGGTTGTTGTTCAAGAAAGCAGATTGTTGCTGATGAAAGCTGCTATCATCAGTTTAAATGTCTTGTGTACAGGTGACCAGTTTTTGTCGAAAAGTTGAGAGTTCTGCATACTTCATGATTGTATGGAGGAGGGTGTGTCGTACTTTTGTGTGTGTTTGTAATAGTAAAGTGAAGAATATGAATTGGGATTTCTGGGGATTTCTTTGGCTTATCGACCTATAAAGACCTTTTGATTCTGAAGCACTTCCGGGTGCATATGTCCGGACAGATACCATATGTCTCGACATTGTTGGGAATGTTAATAGCTGATGATGGTAATAGGATAAATGTCCTCTCTAATATGTGAGTGTCAACACGTTCATATGGATAAAAACTCAACGCAGCTTATCATTATGATTGTCGGGGTGTGTCTTTCAAAACGAATTACGTTCCACTCTTTTGAGCAATCCGCCATGTACTTTCCATGTCTTCGTGGGACCGGGTGGTCGCTCAATTATACCGGTGAATCCACAAGCACTGTCACTCAACGGTCGACTGCTCTCTGGTCGCGCTCAAGCCAATCCCAGTCAGACGCGGCGCATTAACTGATGCACATTTGCAAGTTGCATCTTTGCTCTCCGCCTTTAAAACCGGTCAAGAATTTTATTTCTATTGAGACAAACACCAGCTCGGTGATTGGAACTGTTTGCAAATGAAAGGACCATCGCCATTTACTGCTTATTTTTATTTCTTTTATTTTAGATTTTTTACTAATTTTAATTTGGACGTTTACAAGCCTTTAAATATCACTACGAATGATTAAATAGTAGAGTTTAAAATAGGGCTGTTGCGAGTCTAAATCTCATTTCCTCACGCCTCAGCTACTTAAAGTAAATTATGCTGGGTGAAGTAAGAACCAATGATGCGTGACGTGGACGATTGTTAATGCATCCAGGAAACATATTTCCAAGACGTTGAGCACCGGATGTTGCTCTACTTAGGAATTCGTAAGTAAGCATGCCTAATCAGTTCTACTCCAAAGTCGCTTGAGATCTTAAAACCCTGCTCAAAAGGTGGCAAATTGAAATCTTG
>MPNW01000933.1:39575-44405 GCA_011800805.1 Hirudo medicinalis
ATTAAATTGATAAATGATGCAAAATATCATAAATTTGTTGGAAAGTGGCATGGAATAAAATTGAAAAAAAAAAACATGTCCAGTTGTCCAGTGGAGCGTTTGAATGTGCAGTGAATGACTGATAAATAATGAGTTAACTGATAAATTATTTCATGTTCTTTTGAAAACCCATTTTCATATTTGGCCAAAAATTTTTATGTGTTTAGCAAAAAAAAACTAAAGCATGAGAAATATAAACGGTCAAGAAAATGAAATGGTCAAGTTAATGAATTTGGTTCTCAACAGGAAATGTTAAGAAAACATTTCAGTTGAAGGTGATATTGGCTTAATTGTTGGAGGTATTTGTCACGTTTTTATGTGCAATTTATGTACATGGAAAGTTGATAGTAATTCGCGCGCAATGTGAATGACCCTGGTATCAGTTTGGAGTTAAGAATTGTTTCTTCATTTACCTAAAACAAAATTATTTCGCCATTCTAGTTTAGCCATCATGTAATCTGACCTCTCTTTAAAAACTGAATTAATGAGCAATTAAGCAATAAAAAATATAATATCTATTTAAAAATTAATTAGTCTTACAATTTGAAATAATATCGATTTAAAGTCATTGGAAATAATAAATTGTTTCGACTCCTTAAGAGCATCATTTAATCAATCATTTAACTAGTAATTTAAAACGCATTTTAACGATATTTTGAAGATAATGGCTGAAAACAAACTTAAAAGCATGCACAATAGCTTGTTGGAGTATATTGTCATCAATTTTAAAGAAGTAATTTACGACAAAGTAAAAGGTATGTTTTACAATGATTATTCCATAACTGCAATTACGTCACTGATGAGTCAAATGAGAGGCTCCAACAGGGAATCTTGAAACTGTTCGATCCTTCAATCACTTACAACGCAATTGGAAATTACATTCCTTTGAGCTGACATCTGACAATCAGACAACTTAGTTAATGCTACAAGTGGTTATTGAGCATTAAAATACATAAAAATGTATTTATTTTGTAATTTTAAACATAATTAAATGATTAACTTCAAAAACATTTTGAATTACAATTTAATTGAGTAAATCAACGTGCAATAGCAAATAAATCATAGTATTAATAATAACATAAGTAAAATATCCTGTTTTTGCAGAAGTTTCAACTCCAAGAAAAAAGTTACTTCCACCTGGTTTATTTGAAAGAATTATTCACAAAAGCAAAGAATTAAGGTGGTACGTCAATGAAGATTGTTTAAGGCATCTGCTCCAATACAGAGACGTCCTCGACTGGAAAAGCATGAACCTATATTTGGTTTCAATGAGAAGTGTTTGGTTCGGAGAGATATTTGGTCTGATGAATAAAGTGACATACCCTTTAAAATGTCTTTCGGTTTGCGTGAGCGAACTGACCGAAGAAGGCATGAGGGATCTGTGTGCAATGGGGCCGACAATCGAAAGTTTGGAACTTGAATACATTGAAAGGTTAGAGTCTTTTAAAGAAAATATTTATAGTTTTATAATATTTAAATTAATTGTATTTATTTTGAATAAAAATAGATGTTATTAAACTATTTATTAAACTTTGAAATTGTAGAACTTCAGAAGGTTTCTTAAATGCCCCGTTTCCAAAGCTCAGGAAGTTGCATTTAATAGCTTCATATCGTTCTTCTTTGAACATAGATTTTAAACAATTTTCTAACACTTTGGAAGAATTGGTATTGGAAAGTGAAAATCTTTCTGATTCAGCATTTAAGTCCTTGGCAAGCCTCACAAAACTAAGAGTTTTGTCTCTTACTTCTGTAGGTGCAAATTACGAAGGTCTCTTTCATGAAATTTTAGGTTCATTGAAGCAATTGAGGTACAAATTAATTAATTAATTGCAAAATATGTGTGACATAATTAACACGTGGTCATCTCTCCAGAACATTAGTCATAAAAGAAATGCCGTCTCTCGAATGCTTTCATTCCAATTTGCCGCTATATTTGTCCAAGATGCCTAATCTAGATAATTACGATGCATCATGCCAGTATTTCATGAAGTGAGTATTTTATTTATTTTTCTCCTGGAACTTATTTTAAATATACGGAATTCATAAAGTGTATACACGTTGAAAGAAATTATGAAATGCAAGAATTGGAAAAGATTCGGGGCAATTACGCAACTTTATTGCAGCACAACTTATGACGAATTGGTCCAAGTAAATCCATTTATTGATGAGGTTAGACATTCATGCAAGTGTATTATTTGACTCTTTTGTTACCAGCATCTCAAATTTATAAACTCAAACCACTTTAAGACATTTGAATCATTTTCTGCTTCATTGTTAGATTTTTGTCTTGCTTGGAGAATCGTTGCTTCCAACCTGTGAGATAAACGCTCGAGACGCCAATTACAACGGAGAGTTGATTAATGCGCTCTTGAATCACATTCCTCACATTCCCCTCGAGCAAACATCAAGAGTTGAAAACGTATGGAAATAGCATTTATTGTACAACCTTTAAAGCAATACAATCATATTGGACTATTTATTTAACTTAACGAACGTTTAATGCAAAATCTGAGACTGGTGTAATCGTTAAAATTACTAACATACTTTATTAATTGGTTTAAAATTATTCCAGGTCTTAATGGAATTAATTTCAATATTTACGTCTTTCAAAGCGTAAGTTAAGATTCTATTTCTTTAAGTGAAAATAAACAATACTGGTCATCCGAACATTATATTGTACAGATCTGTAATCTCTTACGTAGAATCGAATCGTTGCACGGAGGATTTTATAAAGTAAGTAACAAAATTAATCAATCTTCAATCCAATCCTTAAATTGAGTTCGTAACCGTATAATATTTATTAACTTCGACTAATTGATATATCTTAGAATAATATTCTGTTTAGGAAATTAATCAATATACTTATTACTTTCTGTGATAACGATTATCCTTTGCTCGTCAAGATGGTAAGGGTTTTTCAGTAAAAATCGTTCAAAAAAGATGTTTAACTAACTATCGCCAATTTTTATTTCAGTCTTCTTATCAACAGATTGGTGCCGTGGACCGCTTCGTAAGACTTTCTATTATAAATTATAAGAAGACGTGTTAAGCTTATAAATAATTCATTTTTAGATCTTACAACCGCGTGTGACAAGGATCTTGTGGGATATTGTCAGAAAGGACCTTAACAAAAGCTTTATCAAAAAGTTATTGCAGTGCATCTTCCTCATCGTACCCGTCTATTTAAGTACTTACGTGACAACACTCGGTTTGGAAGATGTTGGTTGATTTTATTGAGAACCACTTCATAATTTTATTTCTTCAATTTTGATTCAATTAATCTCTGTTAATTTCACAGGTTTACACTAAAGTTCTCGGAAATAATTTAATTGACGAAGAAGATTTATTCGCCATGAGAAGACTTGTGGAGCATATTGCAAAAATATAAAGCGAAGACTTCGAGTCGAGTCCTTATTGGTCGAAGATGTTTCTCCACTCGGACAATAGAAGATAATTTTGTTNTGATAAGGTTAGACATTCCCGCAAGTATACTATTTGGCCTTTTCTTTTCATCACTTCAAGGTTTTAAACTTCAATTATGTAGGATTTTTGGTTAATTTTATGCTTCATTGTCAGATTTTTGTCTTACATGGAAAATCAGTGCTTCCTACCTGTGAGATACACGCTCGAGATATCTATCATAACTATGAGTTTATTAGGGCGCTCTTGGAGCATCTTCCTCACATTCCCCTTGAACAAACATCACGAGTTGAAAATGCAAGTAAATCGGATTTAATGAATAATAAACACTTAAAGGAATAAAACCATATTGAACTATTTATGTAACTTAAGGTTTAATTGACAATCCGTCATTGATGTAACCGTTTACGTGCCTAATTCGTCAAAATCATTAACGGTTTGGTTGATCGGTTTAAACCATTTCCAGGTCTTATTGGAATCATTTTCAAGCACAAAATTTCTTAATTCGTACGTCAAAATTTGATTTCTTTAAGTTAAAATCAACCAAACAAGTCATCCAATTATTACATTCGACAGACAAATAATCTCTTACCTAGACTCGGATCGTTGCACACAGGATTTTATAAAGTAAGAAACAATATTATTTATTTATCAAGTAATTTTCAATATATTCCTTAAAAATGAGTTCGTAACTGTACGATATTTAATGACTTCGACTATTGCAAATATTGTTCCATTTAGGAAATTATTCAATATTATGTCCAGTTGCCAACAAGACAACTATTGTTCTTTGATGACGGTTAGTTGTTTTAGTAAAACTCATTCCAAAATATATTTTCAAACTTTGGAAATTTGTATTTCAGAAAATTCGCAAAAGGTATCGCAACATTGACCGCTTCGTAAGACTTTCTATTACAAATTATAGAAATACGACGTGCTTGATAAGCTTATAAAAAATTCATTTTTAGATCTTACAACCGCGTGTGGCAAGGATCTTGCGGGATATTGTCAGAAAGGACCTTAACAAAAGCTTAACCAAAAAGCTATTGCAGTTTGTCTTCGTCACTGCACATGACCATTTAAGTACTTACGTGACAACACTCGGTTTGGAAGATGTTGGTTGATTTTATTGAGAACCACTTCATAATTTTATTTCTTCAATTTTGATTCTAATTGAATCTCTAAATTAATCTCTGTTAATTTCACAGGTTTACACTAAAGTTCTCGGAAATAATTTAATTGAAGAAGAAGATTTATTCGCCATGAGAAGACTTGTGGAGCATATTGCAAAAATATAAAGCGAAGACTTCGAGTCGAGTCCTTATTGGTCGAAGATGTTTCTCCACTCGGACAATAGAAGATAATTTTGTT
>MPNW01000934.1:0-10326 GCA_011800805.1 Hirudo medicinalis
ATATATATTATACATTATGCATATTATGTGTTGTGTATTATGTATTATGTATTGTACATTATATATTATGTATTATGTATTACGTATTGTGTATTATACATTATACAGGCGTGCAGGTTGGCCGAATGGGTTGAGTTCCTGCATGCGGTCGTAATAGCAACAGTCGTAATGTGTCGTGTTCGCTACCCAGCCTGCACCGCCAGGGAGCGCCCTCGGGTAGGGGCGCTATATAAATGGTAGTTCGATTAAAGTGCCTTCACATCCCATTGGGATAAAAAAGGCACTCAAAATATCGGCTAAATACACAAAAAAAATATATTATGTATTACGTATTGTGTATTGTACATTATATATTATGTATTGTGTGTTTATTGCTCGTACAGTTATTATTTATCAGTGAGGAATTTTTAATTATCACTAATTCATGTTAAATGTCAGTTATATTGCATTATATCGTCAATTAATTAATACTAATACTTAGTTATTAAATTATTAGTTATTAATTACTAATGTTAAATATCAATTATATCTTATTGAATTTGTAGCACATCTAATAATAATAAGATACTTGGCAGTGATATTTTCGTGGACCATAACTAAAATCGGAACGAAAATTTTAGACATATTAGTAAACTAGAATAAGAAGGAAAATTATTTGAAAACTAAAACTAAAATTAAATTAGAATAAAAATTAAAAATACAATTTTCCATTTTACGTTTTCTATAATCTTTGGTATTTGAAAGTCCGTAATGAAACTCCCTTTCTGTGGATATTTGAGCGGGCGAATAAGAGTGACTTCGTCATCTGATCCTGCTGAAAAAGGAGAGCACTATTTTGAATACAAAGGAAGAAAGTGTAAGTAAGGTTGTATGTAAAGTATATGAAAGGTTGTATGTAAGATGTATGTATGTAAAGTGTGTTTAAGGTTGTATGTAAGATGTATGTAAGGTTGTCGACAGAGTTTCAAAGAAAAATGCGAATCGCAAATAACAAATAAAAATACCTCAAACTTAGTTGCTTACTTGAGTCGATCACATAAAGTTGAATTTAAAGAATTGAAAATGAATGGAAAAAATAAAAAGAAGGGTAAAATTGATGTCAACAAGTTGCACGTGTGTCCGATTTCCTAGATCACACATTCCTGGAACATTGCTGCACAAACCGATACACAGCAAAATGATGCTATGCCATGATCAAATACATTATCAAATATGTACGGCCATCACTTTTCCATTTAGAATATCATTTACAACAATCTGGTGCATCCAGGACACTTTGTCACCAGCTATTGCAGGATTTGAGGATGCAATTCTCATGTATTTCGGATCCTAATCCTATTGGTTTTATTCTATTACCAGCTGTAAGTCTGTAGTAACACCTGTTTAGAGATATTCTTTTTGATCCAGATTTAGTTAATCTTCAAAAAGAAGCAAAACTGTTTATTGCTGCATTAAAAACACATTAAACCTAGTGATTCGATGAATCAAACTGATGAATGTTGAACTGATTTGGCACCTAAAAAGTTTAAGTTTGTAACTATCAAAAGAAAATCAGGAGCTAGCACATCGTCAACGCTCAGTTATTTAGATACATTAGTAAACCAACTGAACCGCTATCTGTGTGAAGGTGACAATGTCGAAACAGATACATTGCGATTTTGGATCAAACGCGAAGGAACGTATCCAAAATTGTCCAAAATAACAGAGTATCTTTTTTCTGCCCCGGCCTCTCAAGCATTTGTTAAAGAATATTCTCTGTATGTGCAATAATGACAAGTGGATGAAGGAGCACTGTCTTTGGAGATTATTAATGACATTTTAATAATAAAACATAATTTCAGTTCGAAATGGAGAAACAAACCACGATAAAATGGTAAATTCTAAAATTATGAATTTTCTAAAACTGAAATGGAAACTGAAATTATCACGAGAAATAAAATTATAACTTAAATTATTTTGAGAACTAAAATAACACCGATACTTGATAACCAATTATTGATAATAATGATCATAAGATACTTGATAACCAATTATTATTAATAATATGATACTTGATACTCTTAAACGGAGAACTGATGTAATCGTTCAAAACAATGTAATTGCAACCAAAGGTGCAAATTTTATTAATAATGAATTATGTGTTACCTGTTTCACGCAGGGAGTCATATCGTGTCCTCCAATAATTTCTGCTTCTGACAAATTGCGTTTGTTGAATTCCATGGTTTCTTGATTAATCAACAACAGCGTGTCTGCTACTTTCACCAGTTCATCATCATCGTCATCGTCATCATTATCGTCGTCATCACCATCATCAACAACAACAATCAACAACAACATTTATTATTTAATCACCATCACTAAACCATGGACGACGTTGTCACTATCACCATCCCTTTCATCGACATGACAGGCGTCATCATCATCATCATCATCATCATCATAATCGCAGTGAAATTCATCGGAAACGTTCGTGTAACAGATGCACAGCTGAGGATTAGGATGGGGATTTCTAAAACCAACCGTCAAACATTGCCTGGTTGCCATGGTGACATTGATACAGACGAATACATGCGTCACCATGGCAGCCAACATAACCATAACATAAACATAACCATCCTTACAACCATGACCACCTTTGTGACGTGGTACATCATCACCATCGTTGTCGTCGTCGTCATCATCATCATCATCACCGTCACCATCATAGCCATAGCCATCGCCATTGTCAGCGTCATCATCATCATGAACCTAAGTTCAAAGAAAAATATCTTCCTGTGTGAAGGCCTTCAAACATTCGAATAAGTCTCCTTCTTCGTCCTCGTCTTCTGGGTCCAGCGTTGTTGTTCAATGTTTCAATGTGCTCCTAAAAACTGTCGATGTCTGAGTTCGAATGGAGTCTAAAAATAACCTCCAGTTGAACGAAGGAAACAAAGAAGTTTCAACATATCCGAGTTTAATCATTTCAAAATGAGAGTAAATAATATCCTAATCCGCTCATTAAATACGAACAGCAAAGAAATTGGACTGCTGATGATGACGGTGATGATGACGCCGACGCCGACGACGCCGATGATGATGATGATGATGATGACGACGACAACGGCAATGGCAACAATTGTCACCAGTTGTTGTAAGTGGTAATGGCATGTCAGGTGGTAGCAGCACAGCGACGAGGGAATCCTCAGAGAAATCTACGTCCCAAGAATTCTCAAATTTCCCCATAAATCATCTCCTCATCTTCATATTTTCAGCAACTTCCGCGCCAGCTGAAACAATATCAGGTGCGCTTTCCCGCTATAAATCACAAGCATCTATCAGGGAATAATCACGTAATAAGAGGCCCACTCTGCCAATGGAAATATTTCAACCCTTCTTCTCCTCTACTACAATTTATTGCCAACCACTCCTCGCCCAACCCAGTTGCTCCCCTTTCAGTTCTACCATTTTGCCAGGGCTGTTTCACTCGTCTGCTGCAATTTCCCGCTCTTAGAAACCACGAATTCGTCAGGAACGGTAGCCAGGATTTTATGGAAGAAAGCGAGTCATAAAATCTCTTTTTTTATCCGCAGGATATTTTCGCTACAAAGGAATTTATTCTTAAGAGATGTCCCACAATAAACTCACTAATAATAATCTATCCCATAATAAACTCCCCAATAATAATCTATCCCATAATAAACTCCCCAATAATAACCCACCCGCAATAAATTGTCCCTCCCTCCTTCCTTCTGTGAACAAATAATAAAATAAATAACAAATTCAAGAGGAGAGTTCGTTTTCCGTGTTTATTCGCGATAAAACATCAGATGACCCTACGGACTGATTCAAGTGGGTAACAAAATCATCTTCATCACCATGACCATCCTCAACGCTATCATCATCATCATCATCATCATCATCATCAGTAAAACAACAATGAGCAATAAAGAGGCTTAACCTAAGAAGAGTTCGGAAAGTTCAGAAACAACGGTCCACAAACGTCCTGACAAGACATTCAACTAACCGAACCAGCAGAGGAATTGAACTCAGACACCACGAAACACGGGAGCAGTTGGAGCAGGGACCGTCATGACCGAAGACTTGCAGCCTGTAGTGGAGTTGAAGGCCTCTCATACTGCGGCAGTTGCTGAGAGACATGAAGATTTTCTGAGGGGTTTCGAATTTCTTCTGACCAGTGCAGGTGAGGTTCCTGCTGAAGTCGTTCTCGACGGTTTGACAGCCTGTCCATATGGATCTGAAACTCATGTCCATGATTTGATAGGCAACCATTGGAGAGGATATCACTCCCTCCTTCTGCCAGCAAGTCATCTCCCAGTCGAGTTTGGCGATGTCCTCAGTTCGGTAGAGTATCACATTTTGAAATTGCATAGACAGAGGCTGAGTGAACATGTATTTGAAGCCGCCCCCAGCCTTCAAAGTCAAATTCTTCACGAAACCGTACCACCTGTTGGTCGTGTTGACGTTGCCGACGTAAATGCAACTGCTTTCCTCGTCAAAGAGACTCTTCTGTGCGTTGTTTGCTTGGCGAGGGGTCAGGGAAGCTTTTGATAGGATGTTGGTATCGAAGGACATTGAGTAAGGCAGGTCTGATTCGTTACTGAAATTAACCAGGCTGCTGCTGCTGCTGTTGCGCTTGAAAGGATTTTCCCTCTGCCCGCATTCTCCGACGTGTCCGTAGATTTTGAACCTGTAGGCAAGGTCAAGACCCTTGGAGGAGACGCAGTTGCTGACAGCCAAGAACCACGTGGTCAGCTTGTTGGAGGATGGATCCACGGAAAAACTTCGACCTCCTTTACAGAGAAAGACCTTCCTGCTGCTCTGGTCGGTTGTTTCGTGGCATCCCGACCAAGGAAAGCTCGGAGTCAACCTGAGGATTTGATCCTCTTCGGGTCTCAACATGAACTCTCGCTGCCAGCAGTTCATCCGCTGACCAATCACCACCATCTGCTCTTCTAAATAGAAGAGAATGTTCTGGCAGCACATGTGTGCGGGGTAAGCAAGTTCAAAGGTCATTTGACCGGTGACCTTGACGCTGACGTTGGCCAAATAACCGTACCAATTCTTATCGGTTTTAAGGTGGCCTTCGTAGACACATGGAGATCCGTAGATGCTGATATGCTTGTCGTCTGAAACGAGGAAGTCGAAGTAGGGCTGACTGTCTCCTGTTTTGTTCCCGCTTCTTTTTCTTCTGCCTGAAAACATCTGCTGCCTTTCATCGCTCGTCAATATGCCTTCGTGTGTGATATGTTCATGAAATCGGTACTTCTTCGTCGCTACTTTCACTTTCGCCGGATTATTTTCACCGTCCACTGTCATGTTTCCCTGACGGAACCTCGGAATGAACGGTATTAATTTGGAAAGTTTGGGAATCTTCTGGAATGAAATGAAAGAATGACTTGTATTTCTTGGATTGTGAGCCGAGATGAGCCTGAACAAAAGAAAGAGGTTCAAGATGAGAAACGAGATTGTGAAGTGGAATGACATCAGTTGCAGGAGGAAGGCATTGAAACCAACGTCACAAATTAGTTTTTCCCAATTCTTTGCTATCAGTTTCCGAATAAAAAACTGAGAAGCGGGTTTCATGCAACTAATGACGGACAGTTTTGGTGATTTGAAATTTTGATCCGAACAAATCAAGTCTTGATGGCTGGCTGGTGATGATGAAGATGATGGAGCTGGATGGGATTGGACATGATCTAAAGGGTAACGACGGTTGTTGGGGTCGAATTTATAAAAGAAGTTGAATTCTGAGTGGTCTCCCCTTTCGAAAGTTGTGTTGTGGTGTGACTCCAACATTATCAACCATGCTTGATCTCATCTGTGGTCAGCCAAACTAACTCTCAAAGTCCCTTTGAACGGCTAAAATGATCAAATCTGTGATTCAATTTCTTCGTTTCTGTTTTGTTGTAGTTGTACTCCAAGACCGAGATCGACAACTTTTTCTGAACTCACCTCATTTCCTCAAGAATATCATAATTAAATCCTTCTGAAAAGTGTCCTACAAAAAATCAGCAAGAAGGCTTGGAGCAGGTTTATTTCAAGGTGGAGATATTGTTTGCAACGAAGTACAAATCTCTCCGGTATCAATTTACAATTGCTTCAGAGAATAACTTTAAAATTATTCCAAGAAATATCAGTAATATTTCTGCCAAATATATTCGGGAACTCAGTGCGATTTTGGCAGTCGTCCGAGTAGCACCGACAAAACAAGGCGCATTTTATAGAACCGTACACCCAACTTCCGCACCAAACTTGTGTATGATCTTCAGTACGCACACCCTCTCTCTTCTCACAAATGTCTCCTGTCCTATCTTCTTTTATTCCTCTTCGTCAGTCCACGTATTTCCACTCATATCTCCTCTATTTAATCCATCCACCTGAAGTAAAAGGGCCGGCGTTCGTTCCTTCAATCACTCACTTATTCACTCACTCACTCACTCACTCACTCACTCACTCACTCACTCACTCACTCACTCACTCACTCACTCACTCACTCACTCACTCACTCTCAACTCTCAACTCTCAGCCACTCCGCCATGTGGTCCCAGTTGTTGACATCAAAAATTTGTTTTTTCTAATGGAATATTTCTTCTAGCGCAGGAAATGAATTTATTGCTCATTCACGGACGTTCTTTTGAAGTCATCGGCAGGTTTTGAGAGCCTTTAGAGCGTGCACCGGTCGCTATGTCATCAGCGTCCTCGAATGAGACTAAACCACCGTCATCATCGTCGTCGTCGTGATCGACATTATTGGCTATCGAGCAGCCCTTAGATTAGCCCTTTGCATCCTCCCTAAGCTATTTAGCGTGGCAAGCCCTGAAGGGTGTTTAGGGTGGAAATTGAAGAGATTCATTTGTTGTGGGGTGTAAGGATTGAAACCAATCATTGCTCTGCACGATGACGTTTTCAGGAAAGGCTTCCTGAGGAGGATTACAAGGTGTCAACGAGTCTAAGAACTGATTGATGGATTGTCAGAAACAAAAATTCACCCAAAACTTTCTTTCCCCTCCAGATCTTTCATATTTTTTCTCTTTGAAAATTAGGAAAAATATTTTAATTCCAACAACAGGAAAGGAAAAAAAACAAAACAATTATTTCAGTCTCAACGTGGAGGAAAACAGATCATGTACACATTGTTCCTTTCATTCATTCATTCATTCATTCATTCATTCATTCATTCATTCAGCACCCATTCATCACTCGCACATTCATATTCACTCAATTTTTTGATAATCATTCCCAGGAGTCTAAATGAAAATGACATCGATAAAATCTCATTTAACACCAAACACACGCTGAGAAAATTAAGCTTCAGCACAGAGGAACTATTTCAGACGGTTTGAATGACAAATAAAGGAAGATCGTGATGACATGAGTGAGGGGAGTTGATGAATAACCTCAATTATTGAGTGATGGAAGACCCATCAGACATTTCTATCCTTTATTTCATTTAATGCACCAAAACATCTCATTTCAAACTGCGCTCAATCGGAAAATGTGGGGGGCAATTACTCATTGTGGATGAAATTATGGGTTGAAGATAGATTTCTATTCCGGCAATTTTAATTTTATGCGTCACTATTATTATTATTATCATCATCATCATCATCATCATCATTATTATTATTATTTAAAATAAATAATTTTGATGACAAATTCTGATCTTAGCTCACACAACATTTGTTGATATTAAATTCACCTAAATTTTACAGAGATTAGAATTTCTAAAAATAATTCTGTTCAATTCTATGAATTGTGACCACAGCTGGAATGCAGTATTATTATATATTATTAGCGAATGACATGCTCAATTACAAAATCAAATTACATAAAAATTTAATTATTACTTAAAGATGGACGCAATTAATTTTATGAAATAAATTAATAAATTAAAATTATATTTTACATTTAATAAATAAATTATATTTTATTTTTATAAATTTATTAATAATTATTTTATTAATAAAATAATTTAATTTAAAAAAAAAAAACTATTATTAAATTTTATATACTAAATCACAACACGTGTTCCAAACAAATCGTGCCAAAATATCGTCCGACAGGGGAGAGGCTATTTATATCTTTGGTTATCTCATTTCTTGGACGACCACCGAGTCTCATAGGGTCAGATTAGTATTCCAGTGAACTGGGCTGATATCATTCATATTGGCTCATTATTCGGAATAATGCATTCATGGAATTCATGCATTAGTAGCATTCGTGCATTCACATCATTGCATTCGTTCATTCATTCGTGCAAATAAGATGATGCTGTTCGAATCTCCACCGTTACTCGTGTCACGTTACGATGTGAGCAATTGAAGGTGACATGACAAGTCAATGCCATGAAGTGCATTTGCTGACAACAAGTAACATTTGAGAAGACCTTCACTGGCGATGCAATTGTACGACCTTATTTCATTATTGAAACCTGTTCAAATTATTCTAACTTGAAGACCACGTTTGAATTCATTTGAAAGAATTTATTCTCCAATAAATTTTCAAGTTAATGAGGTAAAAATAAAGTGCGAATTAATGTAACATTTAACCACGGCTGCTAAGGAAATAAAGCATTTGTCCTTCTACTTAAATATAATTATCTGTAATATGTTACGCAATACATATTATATATTCATGATTTTACATTGAGACAATAAAGCTTTTAACATGAATATTTTGAATAGATTGAAATGAACGAAGACACACGTGACATCGTGCACAAAATTCCCTCAAGTCTCCCCTCATTAGGTGTCTCCGTTGCACCTTTTGCCAAGAAAGTCGTTTGAAGCAAGAAATTCACGCTTCACTGACCACGTTGGCCTCTGCATTGGATCTTCAACAAGTTATTCATGCTTCACTGGCTTTTTAGCTGGAAAAATCCATCTCTGTTTTCGTCTCGAGATGTTTTATTTTACAAAATTTCCATGAAAAAAGTTGAAAATAAGAAGAAGTTGAAATATAATTGAATGGGAATCCCGATGAATGTTCCCGCTTTCATTACTTGTCATTTATAATGATCAACAATTAATATTTCTACTAACATCAGTATAATTTATAAAATTAACATAAATAACAAATAAATTAATTTTATTAAATCATTGCTATATTAATTATTATGATAAATATTAATTGTAATTAACATTACAATGTCATTAGATATTATTATTAACTTCAATATTATTATGAAATTGCAGTTAAGAATCCATGATGACGTAATGTCCTTACGAGAATGACACGTGCTTCCCTTGATGTTTCGAGGAAGTGACGTCATGAAACATTGATGATGCTCCATTTTGAGAAGGAAAACAATAAATGCTTGCTTTATCTTAAAATGGATGCCATTTCTGCCTGTTTATTAAATCCCAATAAAATAATATAATAATGATAATAATAAAATATTATTGATAATAATAATAATAATTTTTTTCTTTATTCTTGATCACTAATTATCACGATCATTACTTATATTATTATGCCAATTTAAATGGGATTAATGTATTATTGAACGATTATTTATGTAATGTGGTTCACGTGAATTTGTCAACGAAAGTTCTCTCTGGCACTTACCTCATGTGGAAACATCACAAGCGAAAAACGCAAAAGCGATGGCGGAAAAGAGTTGTCTTGTAACGATGACATTTAGATGACATTTGTTGTGCAATGCACGGACTGATTTTTAAATGTTGATCGTTCTGTGGTTTGTGATTGCATTAAATCCCGGGTTCTCAGAAGTGGGACTTTAAATATTGCTTAAGTATTAAACATTACTTAAGTATTAAACATTACTTAAGTATTAAACATTACTTAAGTATTAAACATTACTTAAGTATTAAATATTAATTAAGTATTAAATATTACTTAAGTATTAAACATTACTTAAGTATTAAACATTACTTAAGTATTAAACATTACTTAAGTATTAAACATTACTTAAGTATTAAATATTACTTAAGTATTAAACATTACTTAAGTATTAAATATTACTTAAGTCTCTTGGACCAACCATGATGTGTTTGCTCGTTTGTTTGTCTCTGGCTGAGAAATAAATGAAAAAATATTAATAACAATAATATTAATTATGATCACAATAATATTAATTATTATCACAATAATATTAATTATGATCACAATAATATTAATAATGATCACAATAATATTAATTATTATCACAATAATATTAATTATTATCACAATAATATTAATTATGATCACAATAATATTAATTATTATCACAATAATATTAATTATTATCACAATAATATTAATTATTATCACAATAATATTAATTATTATCACAATAATATTAATTATTATCACAATAGTATT
>MPNW01000934.1:20781-50818 GCA_011800805.1 Hirudo medicinalis
TAACTCAATTCCTGGGAGATGACGATGATTATGATTAAGATGATGACGATGATTATGATTAAGATGATGACGATGATTATGATTAAGATGATGACGATGACAATGACGATGATGATGATGATGGTGGTGGTGATGATGATGACGATGACGATGACGATGATGATGATGATGCTGGGACGAAATGGTCAGGTCCGCATTAATGTCGATAGCTCTCTCAGCGACTTTAAGTACACACTCGTTTCATTCATAAATTATTTCATAAATTTAATTCGCAAATGAACTTCTTGCATAATTAACTTGCCCTCGCAGGGGATCAAGCCGACCGTTTCTGCGAACAATCGCAAGTAAGTTCCTTCCTTGGCTCCCCTTTTCACCCTGCTTTCCACCTCTGACCCATTCCTTGCTCCTCCTAATTGCACGCTATTGGTTAATGGGAAGAAATATTGTCTCCAGCTCGACCTCGAAAACCGACAACATTGTGCAAACAAACAGAGTACCACCGTCATCGCCATTATGAACAACATCACCCTTATCATCGCCAACACTAGCACAACAATCATCACCGTCGTCGTCATCGAGTAGCTATGACGTCATCGACCCGGGAAGCAGAAATGGAGAGGAGCATTAATCTAATTGCCGACCTGCCGGAAACATTGGAACAGGAACTTGTGCCTCGTTCAAGAAAAAAGTGGAAAAAGAAGGCAATTTGTAGGCAAACAAACCACGTCACCGACACGCTCCTGTGCTGAGGACCTGAAAACTCATTTGTTCATCAACTGACGACCACACTCCTCCCTCCCTCTGCGCATGAAACTGAAGGCATTGAAACGCAGAGAATACATTTCAAGAAAATACATTTCAAGAGAAAGTTGACTTTTCAATGAACGACTTCTTGCTTTGGCAGCAGAGATGGAGTTCCATTTACTTCATGAGGAGTGTTTTTCAGTTCTGATTAAATTCTTATTATTCGACATTTCAAGGTTTATTTAAGACTTACTTTTGAGCATCGCCGTTGTTCTGATTATAGTTGTTGTTGTTGTTGTTGTTGTTGTTGTGGTGATTGTTGTGGTGATTGTTGTGGTGATGGAAGGACTTTTTTATTTCTATGTTTTTTTTATATTATGTTATTGATTATTATTATACGTCATTATATGATATGATGATGGTTATGATAACGACGACGATGATGATGACGATGACGATGATGACGATGATGATAGTGATGATGATGATGATGATGATGATGATGATGATGATGATGATGATGATGATGATGATGATGATGGTGGTGGTGGCTTCGTTAAGGTATAACATGGCATTAGTTATAAGAAAAACATTTTGTTATTTTAAATAATTTCATGTAATTTCGAACAATGTTCATCAACACAACATCAACACAATGCTTATTTTTTCTGAAAATTCTGTTTAAAAAAATTAAGCGCCCACTGGAGCGTTTGACATTTTGCCATTGATGGTCACACTCTTCTGAGGATGCTCACTTCACTCCATTCGAATTGACCTTCACTCCACCCCAAGGTCACCGAGGTCACGGAATGACATGGGGCATTGTTATGAGGCACGACCAATAATGACTGGTTGTCAAATCGAACCAACTGCCACATTTAATGTCGTTGCAACGCCTGTCCAACTTCATCACCATGACCATCTCGATCATTATCGTCACTATCATCATTATCATCATCATCACCATGACCATCTCAATCATTATCGTCGCTATCATCATCATTATTATCATCATCATCACACGACCACTTATCGATGACACCAGCCCATCCACCAATCAGATCATCACATCCAGACATCTTAACTTTCCAAGCAGCCATCTCATCCACTCAGATTGCCCTTCGTGTGATTGGCTGTCGGTTCTTGCTGTAACGCTAAAGTGGCCAACGCACCGAATGACCCCCCAGAGCATCTGACTTTCGTGCCGCCACAGACACGCGAGGATTTCATTAACGAAAACACCACCAGGTGAACGAAAATGGACTTCCCACCCAGCACATCTCCAGTTTCGATTGACTGGGGTTTTCCATTTCTCCAAGGTGTTACTAAGTGTAAGTGATGCTAATTTAAGTGATGCAGTTTGTTGGTTATTAGGTGTTAAATTATTGAAATATATTTACAAATTACAAATTTACATGTTGTTGTCACTATTGTCAGTTGTACCACCGTTGCCAGTTGAATGATTGAATATAAAAATGTAGTAGGTAACTATGTTGTTGTTGTTGTTGTTATTATTATTATTGTCGTCGTTGTTGTTATGGTTGTTGCTGTGGTTGTTGTTGTTGTTGTTTCATTTCGAATGATCCTCAAAAGACAGAGCAAATTAGTTGAATCGGCACAGTTGTCCTGCAAATTGAGCGATGTTGAAAGGCAAAACAATGAAATACTGCTTCCGAGAGATCCCCGTAAAAACATGGTTTTAAACTGTTCAAATAAATTACTCTCCACTGCGATTCATCAGCCATATTACACTATTTATAATTATAATTACATAATAATAATTATTATTATTATTATTATTAAATTATGAAATAATGACATTTTGAAATAATTATTATTATAATAATTATTATTTTATTATTATATCATAATTATAATATAAATCATATAAATAATTTATATATTTATTTATCATCAACTTTGGTCAAAGGGTGCAATTTCGACCTCTCACATGNAATGACATTTTGAAATAATTATATTATAATTATTATTATATTATATTTATTATATTATAATATAAATCATATAAATAATTTTATATATTTATTTATCATCAACTTTGGTCAAAGGGTCATTCGACCTCTCACATGTACATGACCAAGTGTACTCAGGAAAACAGAAATAATCAAATTTGAGTGAAAGCAACAATTAAAAGACAGCAAAACACTAAACTGAGCCTCCACAGCTCGAAAGTAAAAATGAATTACATTCGTTTGTGGACGCACAAATAAAAAGTGGGACTGTTAACGACTAATGATTTCCTTAACGAATAATCGTGCGATAACTAACGATTAATTAATAGTTAAAACGATTAAATTGATAACAAAATGACAATCGAATTTATTGACTAAGTAGTTTGATTTAATCAATTTTTGTAATAAGCCAGGAACAACTAAAATTACTGTTACTGTTCAGTTCACTCATTCATTCCATAGATTTCGACCAGTCTTTTAAGCAGACGAACCTCTTCACAATAAAGGCAGCGAGTTCCAGAAGAAATTCTTAGTAGTTTCACATCTGATTTTATCAGTTCTTAGCTTAAAATTGTGACCTCGTGTCCTAGAATATGTTGAGCGTAGGAGGGAGAAGAAGGCTGCGCTATCAAGCAGTCCATTTCTTAACTTGAAGCAAAGTGATAGGTCAGCCCACAGTCGACATTTTTCGACTTTTTCAAGAGTTGGTAGGTTAAGTAATCTGAGTTTATCCATGTACGGATGAGAAGCCACGGAGGGTATGGCCTTGGTAAATCTCCTCTGGAGATAAGATACTTTTTCTGGAGATTCCACACCGGAGAGCAGTATTCGAGAATGGGTCTCACGTAAGTATAAAATGCTCTTTTAAAAATGTATTGATTCCTAGCTGGGAAAGAAGAAAGTATCATTTAGGAGATTGTGGCAGCCTTTTTGGTAATGTTGTCAATGTGTTTAACAAAACGGAGAGAGGAATCCATTAAAATACCTAAGTCCCGAATCGTATCGATCCTTCTCAGTTCGTGGCCTCTGATATGGTACTCGTACAAATTTAAAGTTCTTTTGCAGCCAACCATTGAGAAAACCAGACATTAAAAAAAAACTATCTCTCTCAAGTTGATTGGAATGTCTTTTCCAGTTTTGTTCAAATGGTGACTGCTGTTGGAAAGAGTGCAGATGCCAGATTGAATTAGCATAATAAATGACTCTTCATATAATCAGAAGAAGAAATTGGAACTCCATAGGAACGCCAGTAGAATTCCTCAGAGAGGACCTCCTTTCATTGATCGTTTCTGCCGTGAGGCTTCCCGAATGTGGTGGCAGTGCTGTATTTTCCAAGTGACCTTCAAGACTGAAGGAAGATTTCCTTGAAGATGAAAATTTTCAAAGCCTTGTGAAACCCGCTTGGACCATTTGAAACTTTATTAATACTAGAACCGGCATCAGACATTCGAATCCATAAACATTCAAATGCATAGATGCTCAAAAGGATAGACATTCAAATTTATGGACAGCATCAACAACAGTGGGTGCGCAGAGCTGGAAAAGAAAGAAGGGAAAGTACGAACCAATCCAACAGCAATAAACAAGGAGCCTCTTTTTCCACCTACAAAAAGGAATTTCAAAAGTTAATTCGATTACACTGGTAACGGAACTTTCAAAAATGCCGTGAAATTTACGTCGTTGGACTTTTCATGCGGAGGCTAAATGTATTAAATTATCCAATGTTATCATCGCATTGTTGTAATTATTATAATGTAATTACTATGTTATAATGTATTAATAAATATTGTTATAATGTATTAATAAATATTATATTATAATGTAGTAAATCATCCAATGTTATAATCACATTGAGATAAATGCTTTCATCATTTGTTGACAACTGATCAGAGGTAAAAGTGATATTAATCAAAATAATAATCCTTAATAGTGTCACAATAACGACATCACATCATATTATACTAATTATTAATAATCCTTAATAGTGTCACACAATAACGACATCCATCATGTTATGCTAATTTTGTCCAAAGTTCCAACGTTACAGAAGCAATAAGTCATGCATATTAAACGAGCATTTTAGTGCAAGTCGTGGACACCAATTAANTAATAGTGTCACACAATAACGACATCCATCATGTTATGCTAATTTTGTCCAAAGTTCCAACGTTACAGAAGCAATAAGTCATGCATATTAAACGAGCATTTTAGTGCAAGTCGTGGACACCAATTAACCCACCAGAATACCACGTGACATTGCTCACGGTTGTCTTGACAACTGCTCCATAATCACTCCGTCAGTAAGGACATGCATCAGACGCGAGTAATCGATGACGTCACCGGGGAAGTGTCAAACAAGTGACAAGAAATTAATGGAGACGTCGGTGATGTTCTTAATATCGTTTGTTAACCAGGCCAGATTAACTTACTGTAGCTTCAGTCAACTCAATGCCATCAATTCCTCTGTTTAGCCATCCATCCATCCAATTGTCTATCCATCATTCTATCCATCTGACTATCCATCCATCCACCCATTCAATTGTCTATCCATCATTCTATCCATCTGACTATCCATCCATCCACCCATTCAATTGTCTATCCATCATTCTATCCATCTGACTATCCATCATTCTATCCATCTGACTATCCATCATTCTATCCATCTGACTATCCATCATTCTATCCATCTGACTATCCATCCACCCATTCAAACATCGAAACAATTGATATAATTTCAACTCGTTCGATAAAAATTGAAAGAATTTATTTGATGAAGAAAATCGAGCAATTGTCTTGTCAGAGATTGAATCACTTCTTTGTCTCAATTACAACATTCACAATTTTAACCGTCAATTTATGAATACATTTCAATTAATAAGTTGAATAAATTTAAGTTTAATTAGTTTTCATTGATGTAACACTAATAACCTCGATCTCATTCTGCTCATTAAAATTCATCGTGTCATGTTGTTCATGATTATTCATGAAAGAGGAAGTAAAATCTTTTGACTCAAGATGGCCGATCGAATTAGCTTCCATCTTGGACAGGTTGGGAGTAAAATTAAACCAACCAACGAGACAGGCAAGATTTTGAAGACATAATTGCAATTAACGTCAACAGTGGCTCTTTTGATGTTCTTAAAAAATCAAGTTAAACCTCCTCATTATTAGCATCGTAAGCAGGATCTCTGTCGGTTTTTTTGCAACTGCTTGAATTGTTTGAATTGTTTGAATTGCTTGAATTGTTTCAATTATCGTTATTTTATTTTAAAATCCATCTCAATGACTTCAGAGAATGAAATTTGCACAGATGAAAGGACGTTTTATGCTCGAAAATGTCTGCCATTAAGCCGCCGTTTCGGTTCAAAGTTTACCAATTATCCACCAATTCCAGAGGACGTCATGTTGTTCAATCCATCCATCCACGCTGAAATGGAGGTTGAAATGGAGACCATACAACATCCGACAGCATCGCCGTTTGCAATCCTCCGGTCACTTAAAACCGCTTCGGTTGCTCAGTTTATGGTTCAATTCCAGTTGATACCCGTCACGTTTTCAGAGTGGGAATGATAATTTCAAGAGCTTAGGAGATCCATCGGGTCCTGACAGACCAATTAACCAAGGGGTACGACTAATCTTCTCATTTGTTCAAATGTCAGGTTAAAATATTTTTCATCGTGCTAAATAATAACTAATAAATAACTATTTTCAATTCTTCTGTTATCAAATGAGCTAACTAATATTCCAATAAACAATTCTATGCAAATTCGTGCGAATGACATTCACGTTTCTATTAAAGACTTTTAATATTCGTTTACTCAAAAATCGTTCAAATCAGTTACTATTTACAGTTAAAATTTATTGCTTATACTGAAAAATCGTAAATTATTTATATTATATATTTAGAAATAATACTTTTATAATATTATTAGATATACTATCTAATTTAATACCTACGTTCACATTTTAACAGGCTAATAATGAACATCTCCTACCTTCCCTTATGTTAAACGAAATGTCCATTTTAAATTTTATTGACGTGAAAAGATTTACACTTCCAGTCTTGAATGCATTTAAGAGAATTTATTTGAGCTGCAATTTATAGTCGAATTATTTATCTCTCTGGTAAGAACCTCATGCACGAGGGAAATTGATAGTTAAATTATTCAACGAGGAATTTTATGGAGAAGAGGAAGAAGAAGAAGAAGAGGAAGGAACCGAAATAATTATTGAATTCTGTTTTATTGTCTGATGAGAGAATTCACGTTTTGACTAATTTGACAAAAAATAAATTTATGATTATTCATGGTGAATTGATATTATCAAATATTAATATCTTCGTCTTTCTGAGCCTTTTTAGTTCAGCCATCCCCCAATCAGTTCCACCCGATAGCACACGTAATAACCCTTGAAATACAGGGAAGGACCCCTAGTTTGAATTTTATCAGTCTTGGATTTGTGCTTTTAAGAATCTTGTTTGAACATCAGATATTACTAACTTTATTACCAATTAATACGCATTATAGGAAATAGAAAACTAAAAATTGACAAAATGCAGAATTGGAGAATACAAAATGATGGTAAAGCTTTAGAAGAGAAAACTCCACACTTGTAAAAGCTTGGAGAATTTAACAAATTCTAAGTTAGGGCAAGGTTAATAAAGCTGGATTTACTGAAATAACTCGTTGAAAGATTTATAGGGCCTCGTCGTGGTAAATCTCATTAACTGAAGGTTTTCTAAGGAATTTATTCTCCTCATGCGATGTTTTCGAGGCGAATTTAGCAATTTGTTATATTCTCCCTTGGATTTTTTGTTTGAGCTGGATGGTTTTGAAAACAATTAATGAAGTTATTGAATAAATAAGCTGATACAAGAAAAATAACATTTTTTAACAACATGGTAGTGATACCCAAAACGTATGTCACTTCATTTGTCATTGTCGTATCATCATTAATCTGTCGCATTTACGGACGTCTCCTTTTCATTTATGGATGCATCAAATTTCTGTTTTGTTTGATGTAATTATTTTAAACTGTTAAACCTTTATTCAATTAACTCCGGTGAATTTGAAAGCCATCCATTTGAAATAAACTATGGCAGTCGGCCAAATTTTCGTTCTATGAGCCCTAAAGGAAAATGTCAAAGTGCCAGCCAATGTGGAAATAACGAAAGGGCTCAAAAAAAACTTTCAAATTGTTGAATTTGATATAAATTACTACATTCTATTGCTAGGTTTAGACAAATATTGAATAGGAAGATGACCATGGAGAAAAATTGCGATTAATATTAGCAACCTATTTTAACCCACGAAGTAATCCAACCTTGTGACGACCCAACTTCAGCCACACAACCCAGTCATTAGGAAGACATAAATTTTTCCGACAACTTGGCAGAAGTCACATTCGCAGCACCAGCAAATCTCTGAGATGGTGACCTATTCCCGCCTGAATGGGATTTTAAAACCTCGATAAAAAATCTCAATGAAACTACTATCTTCAAACTGCTTCCAACGCGCATTTCCTCAACACAACAATTGGATCCATAACTTTACAGTTGAATAACATCTGTCGTAGTTATTGCAACTCCATTTCTTAGAAATCTGCGTAGCATTCGGATGCAGTTAAACTCAAATGCAATCCAGCACAAGAAATAACTGAAATTAAATCAAATAACCACTAAAAAGTGACCATTTTATTTTCTTAAAAAATATTATGAAAAGTTTTATTGTCCTGTAACAACCCGATCCACTGATTAAGCGGTCACTTCATAGGAAAGATTTTATAATGATTACGTCGATATATTGGAAGACGTTAAAGGCTCATAGCGTGGCAGAACTAACGATGTCATTTTTGGTTATTCTTCAGAGTCTTTATGACGTAATAGTGGACATGCAGGAACTTCTAATATCTGGATTACTGATGCGGATGTGTCGGGCATCATTCCGAAACTCGGCGTAAAAGTGGAAACCTACGTCAGGTCAAACCAAAGATAAAGCAAGGCCATAGATTGGATGGGAATATGAAATATTCGCTAGCAGGTTGAAGGATTTTGGAGTAAAGGTTCGCAGCCATAAACACTTCTCAAACAGTTTCCAGGTCACTCGAGTTCCATCGCCAGTGGCAAATGTGAAGAACATACCTCAAGGAAGCGAAATTATATCCGTATTTTCGTGGTTCTTGAATTTAGTTTTACATCCATTTTCCTTTTAATTAAGTTTATGTTTAGTTAAGGCTTGAAATCTTGAAGCTTTGAAGAAAACTAAATTCATCCAGAAAAAGTTCAGGAATTGTTTGCTACTTAAATTAAAACTCATTCTTTTCCTGTTCAAGCTGCTATCATTAATATTGAATTACTATTCAAGTTATTGGTTTCATTTAAGAATGTGATCCCAATGTGGAAGTTATGGACATCCAGAAACATGAAGGTGTTTTCCAAAATCTTTTGGTCTCCTGAATATGTTATGCACGCATTCTATATAGGCACGCTGGTCTGATAAAAAGTTTATGTTGAGTACAAAATAAGGCATTCAAAAGGAACCTCGATAGTCAATCACGTGCGCTAGAACTTTGAAATGAAGATCTTGGGATCTACATCAGATAAACCAAACATTTAGTTTATATAACAGGATATAAATAAAAAGCTTTTAAAATAAGAGATTCTTAATATCACAATAAATGCAGCATGTCACAAAACATAAACAAATTTTCAACTGAAGCACTAAAATGATGCATTAAATCTGAGATTCCGCACCCCTGTTGTTACTTGCAACAACTTGTTGAACATATTGGTTGTGAAAATTGTCTGAGTACTTCACATCTCCTTTTCTAGGAATTGCTTGAAGATTCGATGTGTTTGAAAATGCCTGAGGTGCTGAGTTTGATGTGTTTGATTTATTTTTTTGCTGTGGGAAACCAGGACCGGACTGAGGGGAGGCAGCTACAAGTTTGTGGAAAGGAACTTGTTGGAGCTGACTCATTGAAAATGGATCGATTTGTGGTTGTTTCCACTCCTGATTAGTTTTAGTCTTTTTGAGGATTGATGGACCACTTGGCTGGTCAAATTTCATTTGATTTTCCTCCTTGATCTGAGCTTTCTGAGCCTGTCTGTCTCTCTCTTTTTCGCTGTGGGATCTCACTTCATTTACGATCAGCAGGACCGTCAAAATCAAGGCTACTGCAAGCATGAAGGCCAGGCATACTGCAATTCCGATGCAACCCCGCTGAGATTCGTACTTTTTTGCTTTGGCTTCTTCAACAACCTGATTTTGTAGTAAATGATGAGTTAAATCTAAAAAATTATCTGCTGCTTCTCTTTCATATTCAAAAATTAAAGTCATTTCATCATCTGGCTGTCCATAATCATACGAAGACAAAAACAACGTGACGTTTTTATGACATTTTTGAGTGCGACGGTTCCTTGAGCTCAATTATTTTCTTAATTACATTGATTAAACCTTATTACATCGATTGATCTAACCTTATTACAGTTTGGTGAAGCCCAGCCTTCAGCAGCTATGCAATTGCAAAATGATGAATTCAAGTTGTCTGTGACAATATCAAATAACTGACAATAATTGAAAGATGTTTAACTCCATGTAATTCTTACCACAGACTGCAAGAGAGAATGAATTGGCTGAAGTCACTTGTTTGGATGTTGATGAGACACATTGTATAGTGGCACTGTCCTGCAACTTGGCAGCTGATAAAATGATAAATTAAATGTATCATATTACATTAAATTAATAAGTTTGTAGCAATATTTAAGCAATTATGATAAGTAATACAGAATGTTATCAGGACCATGTTTTAAAGCTTTGTTTCGCCTTATGGTCCTCATTACTAAATATTTCAATTTTAAGGTTTTTCTAATGAATCGTTTGCCATTGCTTAATCCATCTGTGATTTATTTTCAGGTTTTTTTTTTATTGCACTTCGTTCGAGTATTACAAGTATTTAATTCAGACTATGATTTAAAAAAACACACGGAACTCACACGAGATGATGAGTTCATATGTTACTGCTGTCTTAGTTTTCTTAGAAAGTGAGATTTTATATCTTCCTTCATAAAACTCTACTGAAAGCATTGACGACAGTCCCAGAACTTGCTTTGAATCTCCTACTTTTCTGTACCACAGAACATCTTCACTGCCAGTTATCATGCTGTTCACATCACACCAAAAGGCGACAGTTGCGTTTGCCAGACATTTGCTGGTCGTTATATTCGATCGAAGAACATAATTTTCTGCACGACAAGGCACTGCAATCGCATTGATTGAATTAAATCTTCACTCGTTTGGCCCTACATCATCGCCAGAAATAAAATAAAAGCAAACCTGAACAAACAAGAAAGAAAAATAGCAGAATCCAGACGCTCATTGTGCGCAAGAAATTTCGTGCCGCATTTCTGTGGCAGATTTATTACATTTTCCGATATTTAATTATTAAAATTGAATCCCAGCTAAATTAAATACCTGCTAGTCATATGAAATAAACAAAACAAAGGTGTCGCTATACAGGTGAGGTTTCAAAATGAGGCTTTTAATTTGTTTAGTGGGTGAAACATATTTTGGAAAAAATGAATGTTAAAATTGGAAGATTAATAATTTTTGTTGAATAAACAAAAATTGCATTCAAGTGCAGAGGAGGTGGATATTGCAGTAAAAGAAATAAATAAACTAAATCGAGTTATGTAATCGCATAACTAAATAAAAAACAAAATTGATAATGCATTATCTAAATCAAAAGTTTCAAATTTTATAGCAATAATCTGAACCATCATAAGCCCAAAATTCCATCCATCCAGGGATGAAGATCGTTTACGAAAACAACAACGCTTGTTGCGAGCCTTGAACTCAGCCTAAAGACATCTCAAGTATCGCTAGCTTAGGACCTGTGGTTATCCCTAATCTGTGGCCCATATGATCAAGTACTTGTGCTCGAGATTTTTTTTAATCGATTTTCCAGAAGTGATTCAACAGGAGTCGCTTTCCCGCTCTAAGTTCTTGAGCCGTGCATTCAGCCTGCCTCTAACCATTTCAAATTTAATGTTAATTCTTTTTTTATTTTGTACATGCATTTTATTCATAGATTGTTCTTTAATATAATTGAGTGGCAATTCAGTCAATTTGAAAATCATCTACTTGTATCTATGATAATGTTTGTTTGTTTTATTAAAGCCCCTTGCATAACTAAGATGACATCTAAGCTAAAATCCCATCCTCTTATTTATACCTTGTAATGATTTAAGCCACTGCAACTCTTTCTGTGAGGCTTCATACAAATTGTCCCAATTTGGGTGCAGTAGTGGTCAATAAAATGAAACTTTTCAAAAAACATCTTAAAGAAAAATATCATTGGAGTTATTTGAGAATTAGAAATTAGTTCCAGTGGTTGAACACTACCTCCCTGCACATGAGTCATTCAATAATCCAAAGAGCTTGTCAAAAATTAGCTACACTGTTCACAGTACCACAATACAATTTCTTAAAGCAACAAAAATCACCCACAATGTTCATCAGCTCAAAACTAAATTAAACATGAAAATTAGTCTGATTCAAAATCAAGGAACACTCAAACCAAGTGACAAACACTCAACAGCCACCAAATCCAAGACCTAGCTTTAAAACTCAACCACCCCACACGAATCCAATAATTGAGCCGATTCTAGTACGCTATCTTTTTGCAGATAATAGAAGAAACAAAAGTCACCATTAAATTGTGGCCATTTTATTTGCTAAAAAACATTATGAAAAGTTCAATTGTCCTGGAAGAACCCAATCCAATGACTACATGGTCAATTCCTAAAAATAAAATTGTTTTGATGTTCATATTGACTTCATTCAAATTGTTATTATAAAGTGTCATACCATTATAGCATTGACTATGTCATTTTGGTTATTCTTCAGAGCTTTGATGGCCTTAGCACGGGTAACACCAGCTTGAGAAGCAACCAATTCGATGTCCTTGGCTTCAATTCCAAACTCATCAACCTGGAAAAAATTAAGCCAGTAAAATATCGGTATTTCAGAATAGATATAAATACAATGCTGCGATCATGCCAGCTCAATCGTTACCTCCTCGTCTTCCTCCTCCTCTGGGATGACCTGTGTGGCAGCAGCAGCAGGTGCAACACCCGCCGGGGCGGCAGTCTCGGGTGCCTTCAGTTTTTCTGCTGCAGCAATCTGTGCTTGCTGACTCAAGTCCTCGATCTACAAATGATGGCATACAATGTGTGACTCATTCTAAACATCGCATAACCATCGAGCCTTACTTTAGCTTCTCCAAAGAGGATAAATGTGTCTGAAACAGGGCTCTTATAGACATCAGGTCTGTTGATGACGAAAAGAATGCTCTTAGATTTGCGGACAGTAACTCTTGAGACACCAGGGACGGGCTTCAGTCCTTCAAATTAAGGAATTAAACAATAAAGTCAATAATAACATAAAATATTATTTGAATATTAAAATGGCATACCAAATTTAGACATGGCCTTCCTGGCCTTCTTTTCACTCCTACTCTGCTTGGCCTTGCTGACTGGCTCCTCATTCAATCCAGCAGCCTGAGCAATCTAAATAAAATTTGATAAAAAATCAATTTTGATGTAATGCCAAAAACTAGTTCACATCCTAGTCCTGAAAGGTAATATAAATTCTTACTTGACTCTGAGTTTGCTGAGCGGCAGCATCATGGTCATCAAGTTCGGGAGTGGAATCTTCTCCTTCGGAATCGGTCACAGACTCGGCACCAGAAGTGTTTCCGAGTTCATTCTTTTTCTCATCAATTATTTGCTCAGTGGCAGTAGTTTCAACAGTCTCGGTGGTCATGTTCTACTTTTGAAATCTACAATCACATATTACAACGCACGTTTAGCTGATGCACATGGCAAATAAAAGATACAAGATAATTGTTGTATAAATTTCTTTAAAATGTGTCTCTACATAAAATAAGCAAATAACTTTAAAAATTGGTCATTGAAAATCATACCCTCAAAATCAAGCAACAACGAACACCACGCTTATAGGAGCAAAAGATGGCGGAAGAAGTAAATAAGATAAAGAACGTCGAAAGAGAGTAAATCCGTTTATTTAAAATTGTTAATATAACTTTAACCATAATTAAATGTCAATCATATTATTTTTGCAATAGTTAAAATTAAAAATTATGTAAATGTACATGTTTTCTGATAAAACAAGTGTTTGTAAATTATATCGGTAATATTTCCACATTATATCGATATTTTATGTATTAAAAATATTTTATGACATGTTACATCAAGATTATTATATTTTAAATTTTAGTACCTCTGCTTATTCTACTTTGGTCGGATTTTGGAGTTGAGATGAATGAGTAATTAAATAAATTATAATGTTCTTGTTACACTATAACTAATTTATATTTTATTATACTAAAGTTTTCACTAAGTTGTAAGTGATCTTAGGCAATTCTAGACACTTCTAGATTTAGGCAATCTAGGCAATTCTAGTCAAGGAGGCTCTGAACTTAACATTAATTTAATGTGGTTTAAGAAGACCAATCTGTGTAATAAACTACATCTTTTTGGCTTGATATCCAAATTTCAATAGAGCTGTTCTAAATAATTTGATCGAATCGGAATGTATTGTCTCTTCCTGGTTCCACAAATTACTGGTGCTGAAGTTGTTCATCAGAGCACCCGTTGCTTTCTCATTTAATTTATATCCGTGACGCCTCTTAAAACTACTTTTTGCGGCCTCAAAAAATGTTCAGGTGATAAATCTTCTATCTATTTTTTTAATTTCTTCTAGATTTGTCATGTTTACAACACTTTTATAGCTCCCATTAAACGATCTTCTGTACCCTCCTCAATGCTTCTTCACATCTTGCATGCACTCAATGCATTATGGTGAAACCTTGTTTGCCCTTCTTTCACATGATAATGCCCAAAAACTTTTTAAACAATGGTAGCATTCATATAAGCAATTCCTTTCAATGGGCACCAAATTGCAGCATTCAATTAGGGTACAGGACAATTCTTGACAAGAACAAGAGTGTTCCAAATTCCCAACATACTGATGCCAAACTAGTTTCGAGCAAACCATTAAGAAACAATCACACTCCATCCCCAAAATTTTTAATTTACTCTATCCAAATCTTCACAAATCACCAGCATAATGCATCAGACAACAGGATGTTTTTTCAATTTTATTCCCCAAAGTCTTTTAATCGCAGTTTACAAGACATATTCAGGGAATTCAAACTGGACCTCTTTGCCTGTGAGCCTCTTGTAAACAGCAGCAAAGGTATCAAGCTAAAATGGAAAACATTAGAATTGAGAATTCCCAGCTAAAATAAAAATAAGTCATTTATATATATTAACCTTGTGCTCCACGTTAAGGTGGTTGAGTTTGTCCAAATGAACCTTGATAATCTGGCTTCCATCAAGCTTGTGACGAATCCTCTTTCCAACAATCTCTGATGGGAAGCAGATGTCCTCGAGCATGGCGTCATGGACAGCAGTGAGAGTGCGGCTCCTTGGCCTCTTCTGCTTGTTCTTCTGCCTGGTCTTCCTAGTAGGCTTGGGCAGAATACGCCTCTGGGAACCAAATTGCACTTCTCAGTTGATTTTTCCATGATAATGTAGCATTAGCTCAGTACCTGGGCAATGAAGACAACATGCTTTCCTGAGAATTTCTTCTCAAGTTCCCTGACCAAACGGGTTTGGACCTTTTGGTATGACCTCAACTGGGGGACAGGGACTGAGACTATGATTGCCTTTCTGTTACCAACATCGACTTCCTTTGCACCAGTGAAAACCAACTCCCTAAGCTGAGCCTTCATGTCACTGTTCATTTCAAGCTCAAGCAAAGCCTAAAGGATATTAATCACGAATTTGATTGAAATTCTCACAAAACCATTCAACATTTGGTATATACCTGAGAAATGGCACTCTCCAATTCGTCGGGCTTGTCGCCCTCAGGCTTGACGATTTTCGCGTTAGTGGAGTACATCTGTAAAAACCAAGTCACAACTTACCAAACGTGTCAACATCAAAATATTATCCACTTCGGTCCACGGTAATCCTCAAAAGCTACATTTCCAGACACATATCCTTAACTATTTGAACATACCTAAGTTGCTATTAGAACAATTTTAAAGAAACAAAGCGTGGCTTCGCAACTTACATCCGGAGCACTGCCAGAGGAAAAGAAAGAGGACGTTTTGAAAGATATCAAAGACGGTGCGAAAAATTAGATTTTAGTTTAAAAAATTTGCTACATAAAAAATAATTTTAACAATTTGTTAGATATTATTAATATTTATTTATAATATTAAATTTTGAGTTCTTTAAGATATACTAAATGTTTCAGTAAAACCATCCCGCAATAAACATTAATTTATTAACATTGTATCAATTGCTTATTTTGATTGCCAAAATTTTAAAATAATATTATGTTCAATTTCCTTTTGCTGAGGAAAATTAAGTAATGGCATAATTGGAAGTTGATTTAGTATTTGTATTAATTTTAAAAAAATCCTCAAGATTCGTATCGAATAAAGTTGTTGAATAACATATTTTAATCTGGATGCAACAATTTCAGATTTAAATCCGAAACCCTTTGAACAAGTCGTACAAGATTCGTGTTATGTGTATTCACCTAATACACTGAATAGAATTCGTTGGAACATTTCTTGTTTTTAGTGTAAAACCAAAATAGAGACACCGACTTACACATACATGTTAACATATTCTACCACAAACTTTTTTTTTTGCAGCATAAATTTTAAAATATGTCATATAATAATGACCTCATCTCATTTAAATAATTTCAATCCAATCAAATCTGAAATGAAATTATTCACAATTTAAATAAGCTGTTTTATTAAGTTTGGTAATGATTTGCATCAATCAAATGAAAAGATCCGCAAAAAGAAAATCAGACGGTCTTGACCCCGTTTTGGCTAAACTTTATCTAAGTACCACAGTTCATCCGACATGGTAGTTATGGCGTCGTAAGGGGGTTCGTCCGAGTTGTATATTTGTAGATAGTTTTTTTAAACTTAACACTACGCGACGGTTTTTATACCAGCTTAATAAGACTGTTTGTTGTAATCTGATGTGAGTTATTACCTGATTTAATTGATCAAATGCAACTATGTTGCTTTTTCTTGTTCCGTCCATGTATTCCTGGAAATAGTTTAGTCGCGACCTCAATATGATGCCTGGAAATTGTTTAGGAATATGTACTTGTTCATTTCAATAGCATTGAAATTGAAACGCCAATTCATAAATTGTGTTGTAACCGAAATTGCTCCTGATTTTTGTTATGTTATTGCCCGGGGCCACAAACTTGTGCCTTTGTTGGTGTGATTTTATAGTGCGTAGATTTTATAAGGGCTTTGATGGTTAACGTGGTTAGATGAGTTTACAACTTGGCCTTGTTTTGTCATGCTGCAGAATTTTATATATTATTTATTAAGGCTAATTTTTAAAACGTCGATTTTTTGTTGACTAATAATTTTCTGAAACGTTTGCCTAAATAGTGGACTTGATATAAAGTTTTGTAGTGTTCACTTTCACAATCTTTAAAAATTGTCATTAATTTCCACAATAAAATGGTCTACTATTATGAATTAAATTTAGATCATATAAATGACATCACATCAAGTGTTGACTATTGATCGTCAATTGATCTTATTAAACAATTTGCTGGAAAGATGGAAAGTCAGTGCAACTGTTAAACATCTTATTTTTAACTTGTTATGCCAAATTAAGTTTATTTTATCTATGTTTTTGTATATGTTTGTTAGTAACTATTTATTAAATCAAACATTTTCAAGGGGCCCAAGAAGTTCATTTGCATGCTGATTACCAAAAAATGTTAATGCTAATAATATCTTAAATATTTTAAGATTGTTGCTCGTAATAAACTTAATTTTTAAAATAATTTGAAATTCTCTTAAGTGCACCACTAAGTGCTGGACAAATTAGGATTTAATTAAATGGTTATTGGTTAATCAAATGCAAATCCTGGTTGAGGAAGTCTCATTTAGCTCTATTGAAATTAGACCTACCTGGAGTTTTTTAAATTATGCATGTAGTTCACATTGGTTGCTATTTAGTCAGCAATATATTTGAATTTCAGTATTATCTTGCCATCTGTAGTAATAGTAATATCAATTTATAATTTATTGCAGGGTAACATACTAGTTGGGGGTGTCAACTGATTAGAAGTGATGTTATCAAATGATATGGCAAGCAGCAACAGACAGCAGGCTCAGAACGAGACAACCAGGTCAAAAGATGATGAGATGGTAGCCTACTTTTTCCAGCGTCCAGAGATGGAGCAGCAGTTCTCAGGTGGAAAGAGATGGATGGGAGATGAAAGTGTTCTGGATCAGGTTGGCTTTTGATTTATAATTTTTTCATAATTATTTAATGTTATATTTAATGGATGAATAGAAAAGATTTTCTCATGAAAAGTGGTTAGACATGAATTTATAGATTGAATGGCCATTACATGATGCTAAATGACTGATGCTTTGGCAAAATTAAGACTAATAACATTGCTCTTAAACTTTACATAAGCTTAATTTAAATTATTTTAGCATTTATTGTTGGGATGAGAATATATCTTGCTGACATTGATATTAATTACATTAGGCAAGAACTGTCAGCGACATTGAGAGGGAATTTCATAGCATGTCTTTTTCTGAAAAATCTGAGGTGAGTGCATCATTTTAGCCATTTTAGCATTTAGCTTATTGCATTATATTGTTTCACTGATCCAGCTTTTGACTGTATGTATACATGCAGTATTTTCTTTATATTATGATCATGGGAAAACAATGGTTAGCCCAGTTCTTGAAATCAAGCTGAAATTGATAATTGCTTTTATTTTAATGACAAGGGGCTACCATAATTTTTGCTAGGCATCAATCTCTAGGATTCTAGTTATATTTATAGCTCGACTAGTTGCTATTTAAATTGAGCACATTTTGGCTGCATGCATGATTTAAATGATTTAAATATTTCACATTTCTAAGCCTTGAACTCCTTGCGGTTATTACTTGCAGAATAGAATTTTACCTGCAAGCAACCTCAGCTATTGTTGCATAAGGTTCTCAAGTGCTTATTGGTTAGCTAAGCAAGACTCAAGCATGTTCCTGGGTCTCTTGACCTTAGGATTTGCATTTGTCAAACAAAGATAGAAGTTGAAATCGTTTTTAAATCATACTATATGTGTTTGGTTACCATAAGCATCATGAAGTGCCAACTGCACAGGTACCTAAGAAGCTGTGGCAGGATGACAAAAGCACAGAACAGAGAGGTGAAGAGAGTCGGATATTCTCACCCTCGGTGGATTTTTGGTCTCCGAGGCAAGAGGGATGGCATCCAAACAGATTCTCTTCGCAGATTCCCAGATGTAGGATTTGACTTGAATTACTAATGCATACTTAATACAATTCTTAAATAGAGCAAAATTTAGTGTTTGCTCTATAATTTATTATTATATTTATCATCATAATCATTATTATTGTTATTTTTATTATTATTATTATTGTTGTTGTCGTTATTGTTATTATCATCATTATCACCATTGTCATCATAACTACCATCAACTTCATTAATTAATTAGTTACTAGCACTGGGTCACACTAATGCACAACATGAAAAGCAAGCAAAAACAAAAGAATACAAAGCCCACAAACAAATTAACTAAAAAATCAAATATCATAAACCTTGTCTCCATAAAAATTATTAATGATCGATTTAAAGTTAGAAGTGGTTCGGGTTTTCGCCACTTCTTATGGGACGAGTTCCAAACCAGTGCGCCATTCTGTTGCTGAAATTTTTTTATAATAATCACCCTAAACCACTTTGGTTGGCAATTTCAGGCCCTCTTTCTCTTTCGTCCAGACAAAACAGGAATGCAAGGCATCTTTATTCAATCTCAATGTTTAACATGAATGACATTTGCCTCGTTACCTGATACCACGTGATGCGATGATATTCATCATGTGACTAATTAAAATCAAGCAACTCTTTTACCTGCATGCACAGCAAAATGTTATTAATTCAAAAAGACTTTGCATTTGGCTATGTTCACCATGTTCACTAAAGAATTAAGGAGAGTTAGTTTCTGCAAAATGATGTGTGGCTGTCATGAAATGAAGCAAGGAAGTTGTGCTTACTGCTCATGAAAGCTCTCTCATCTAAATGTCATCGATCTAAGGAAATCACTGCAAACGAGGCAGAAGAATTTCGCAGGACACCCGACAGTTATTAATGTTATGAGAGTTGAGAAGTGGTGGTAAATATGCCATTGGAATATTACCTGTTAATATATAATTACCTATCTAGTAGCAAAATGTTTTAGGAATTGCATTAATTCTAGTAATCTAGTAGTTCTGACCTCGTAATGCGATAGCCATTAGGACAAATCGTTTTTTGGTGGTCCTTTGAAAGAGGAATGTGATATGATTTGTTCTTAAAATTAGTGAAATGAAATGAGATGTTACACAATGATATATTTGATTATTGGAGAGTAGAGGCTGAAACTGATCGGTTGGTTGATAGTAATTATGAATGTAAATTTATTTTCAATGTTTGGACTAGGATTGCCTATATTTTAAAAAGTATAATTTACTGACATCGTTCGTAAAAATATCGATATATCGAGTAACCAACTCAGATCCTGCTGTTGATATGCAGATAACATCATTTTTAAAATTACTTTCTTACAAGAAACAAACACACAAATAGAAGTATTCAAGGTTTGTTTGGCAGAACTTGAAACCAAAACTTATGTGCACAACTCAACACAACAAATTTTTGAAGATGGCTATTGGACGTCCTGCACCTACTGTCGCTACAAATATTTTTCATCTGGGACACTACTCTTTCTGAAGGTTCAGAGCTGGCCAGAGTAGGGGGATATTTCATCATTATTTCATATAAGCTACATGGTAGCTTTACTTTATGGCTTGCATTAAAGAAATGGAAAACAAGGGTCCAGAAGAGTGGACAACTGGAACACTTTGCTCCCAATTTGCAATGGGAACAAACTTTTCCACATTTCCTTAACTAACGAGCACTTGTATTAGAAAAGATTCTTTCCTCATTATTCACACATATGATCATAAACAAAGCTTGCAAGTACATTACCACTCAATCTTAATCTCATGGCCTCATTCATTATGTAAAGCTGCAAAGATAAAGCATTTCGTTATACATTTTGAATTAAACTCCCCATTAAATTTTAAGACCTAATTTAAATATTGATATTAGAAAAAATATCGATTATCAATAAATATCAGGGAAAATATATTGCAATATTTTTATTTACATATCGACCCGATATTCGATATATCGATAAAATACTGCCAATCCTATTTTGGACACACCTGAAATGTTGCAAGCGGTTGAAAAAACAATCTTTTATGAAGAATTTCTTTTAACAAAACATCTTTAAATGAAAATATCGAGCCACTATATTCAATATTAATTTATGCATAAATGCTGAAGCATTTCATGTATTCCAGCTGATTTTGGAGCTGTGCCAAACTTCAGCTTGATGCAAAGGATGAGGGGCAGCTATACTGGTGGCAGTTCAGACCAGATGATCTCCTTATCACCCAGGTCGTCGGAAACAGGAGCACTCGGGGTGAACATGGCCGAGTACGTACTGGGGGCAGGTCCGAGCCTTTCCTCCAGAGATCGAGCTCAACACCTCTTGACTGCCAATAAGGTTTGTTTACTTATTGCTAGGACAGTTTATTTGATTATTTTTTTATATTATTGTGCGATAAGCCTCAATATTCAACACACTTAAAGTTATTCTTAACTAGCTTTTTTAAACCGCTTCGCCAAACTAATTTTTTATCATTATGATTAATTTTATTATTTACGTCCTTCAAATTCAACCAGTTACATGGCCTCAAAGAACTGGACGATTAGGTGCTCCCGCAACGGGACTAGAACCCGTGCTGCCATCGTGAGATGCGAAGTCTCAAACATTAGACCATGCGGGAGCACAATGCTCCCTGCTTTCAGTAGCTCTCGAGTTTAAAGCTCGTATGCAATTTAGGAAAAGGTGAAAGTTGGAAAACTTGAAAGTTGGAAATAGCACAGTTGACCTAAGAATGGCATAGAGAATGACATGTGCAAATTTGAAATCGTTGCCATTCACTGTTTGGGAGGAGTTCTTGGGACAGACGAACATAAATGTGCACTTTCTGTTTTATATTATATATTATAGCCATAAATTTGTTTTAGTTTGGAATGTGTTGCTGGTTTGTAATTGGTTTCCAAATTTATGTGATGACATAATATGGGCAAGTATTTATTTGATAATTTTATTGCATACAAGATTACTGATATCAATTATGACAGATGAATATAAGTGATAAAAGCAATCATTGAAATGAATGACCATTAACTCCTGGTCATCATGTGTAGATGCCCAATGAGGAGAACAAGATGAGAAGTGAGAATCCAGGGTTCAGTGGTGGTCGAGTCGGTGATCTTTCCAATGGAGTTATGCCCTCCCACATCTCTACTTTTGGGTGAATATTTGTGATTTTATCATTAACATCTAATAATGCAAATGTTATTCAATCCAGATGATAAAATTACATTTGATAAAATAATTGTAATTTATAATAATTTTCTTAATATAAGAGAAATATCGTTTTTCAATCCAGTCGTCCGTTCAGAAACATGCCGGCGGCGCTTCCGCATTCCCCGCAAATTGTGCCGGCTTACCACCCTGGATTTGCTCCCGTGCAATACCAGACGACTCCCTTTCAGAAGCAGCAGCAACCGCAAGTGGACGACTCCATGATGGTTCCTTCCATGCATCCCCTCGGCCATCAGCAGATGCAGCAACACGCGATGGGAGGTGGCGGACACGGCATGCACTTTGACTCTATTCCTTTCGATCAGGTTTGTTGAAGGAATTTATGTTGCTGAATGGATTGCTACTTTTTTTTTAACCATTTAAGAGTTTAAAGTGGAAGTATTTCTTTAAAGCTGTGTTTGTGTTAATTTTGATTTGTGGTTTCACATTTGTGAATGCATGTATGGACATGCGGGTTATTTTTATATCCATATAATGATTAATCCATGTAATAAGCATTGAGATACAAAATGAACTTATTGACTATTAACTATTTATGGGAATTCCAATTCCAAAAATATAAATTTTAAGAACAAATGTATTTATATAATATTCTGAAACACATAAGTAAGTAAGTAAGTTTATTTATATAGCGCCATAAGCGTGAGCGTCAGGGGCACTTAGACCATTTATATAGCGCCGGCTCCCAGGGGCGCTTTGTGGTGGTGCAAGCTGGGTTTCGAACTCGACACGTAACGACTGTTGCTTTTACCGTCGTTCGCAGGAACGCTACCCTCTGAGCTAACCTCTAAGGTCACCCCAAAAAAAACTTGCCTTTAATGCAGGTTCAAGTCGACGAGCCTTCGACTGCTTTCCTCAAGATGGATTTTTCCAATACTTCCATGCTTCAGGCAGATTCTTCAGGCTTTGGACATGACTACAACCAGCAGGTGATCACAAGTTTTTAATTAGGCTTTTTAAATCTTGGAAATTTCCATGGTTCATAAGGCTAATTTGCTGATGTGATGTTTCTAATGCAGTAGGACTTCAAGATTTGTGCCAGAAAGAAAATCTTCAAAAATTAATTAGCCCAAACAACGATATGTGCTATAACCATAAAAATAATAATAATTATTGATGCCATTAAAATGATATTAAATTGTTTTTTCTAGTAGGAATTATTTTTCCTTTCAATCTTAAGATTGAATTTACATTTTTGAAATTTATTGATTTAATGATTTAGAAAAAAAAAACTGGTTTCAAATAAAGTTAAAGTTCAGACACTTTTTTTATATTTCCACATCCTGACACATACTCAATTAACTTCAAACCTGTCATTGCAGTTATTGACTCAGCACCAGCAACAGCAGCGCAATTCTTTGGCTCAACCACAGATGACCATGGTTCCTCAGCCACCCTATGGAGTGACCCCACAGCATCAACCAATGGGTAATGATTTGAAAAAAATGCATTCTTTAAGTTGGGTTTAAGGGCAATTTGAGAGGTCATACTGATGTCAGATGGATATTTGAGTAATTGGACAATGCATGATTATTATGTTTGTTTATAAATGAGGAGTATGGTGAATCATGTTTCAGGTCTTCAGGCTTTTGCATCAGCACCTCCATTTATCATTAACCATCCGCAGGAATCTTATGGAATGTCTATGCCAGGTTGGTTATTCATTGGCATGACTTTTGCCTCATCAATAATGTTGTGGAAGAAGCAACATACTAATGATGCAAATAATTTTGTAAATAAATGCTTATACCAATGTTAAAGTAAAAGATGACCAACTTTTCTAATAAATTAATTAAACCATTTCTTTGAGTAATTGGTTATTCATAGCCAGCTGCTTGTCATTATAAATATTTGTAATATTTCAGGTATGTTTATTTAATAAGACTAAATATTTACAAACAGATCTGAAAGGAATTAATAATCATTTGAATATAATGATTATCTTGAACTTGTATATTGCAGGTCCGACTGGTGTCCCTCAATACTATAGTCCACAGCCTCCATGGGGCATTTATCTGGCTGCCCCCATGCACCCCCAGCAACAACAACAAGATGGTGGTCAATTACAGCAACTCTTGAGGAACAGGCCCATNCGACTGGTGTCCCTCAATACTATAGTCCACAGCCTCCATGGGGCATTTATCTGGCTGCCCCCATGCACCCCCAGCAACAACAACAAGATGGTGGTCAATTACAGCAACTCTTGAGGAACAGGCCCATGTCGCCTCAGTCAGGACCCGAACCAACTGCTCAGATTCAGTCTCAAGGTTATCATTGTCTCTTATTATCTTTTTGAAATGGCTGCTTACATTCAAGATTTTTGATTAAAAAAGATCACTAGATGGCAATATAACCATGGGATGAATTTTGCATGTTTATTAAGAGTTGTAAAACATTTGTTTTCTGGGGAGATTCAGTTGCATTTCTTTGTTTATAGCTGCCTCTCCCTCTGCCAACTACCAAATCCTAACACCTGCATTCTATGATCAGAGTGGTCAGTTTGTTCTCGGAAATGGCAGAGGTCTAGGTACCCCTGTGAGGCTCGTGTCTCCTGCCTCCATCCTTGTGAATACAGCCACAGGACAGCAAGGTGAGTCTAATTTTATTTACTAATAAATGCAAATGAGGGTCAAGTCTCTTAACTGTTTGAAAAGGCAAGATAAAGTAAGAAAGTAAAGGCTAAAGAATGAAGACATAGTTGTCTCAGCTATGTTCATAGGTTAATCCCTTCCAGTTTGGTTGCTCTTCCTTGTACTTTTTCAATTTCTTCAAGCCCTTCTGTGAGGGCTCCAGACTGGATGGCATTTCCCACCTACAAGCATACCACTTATTTGTATAAGCGTATGGAAGTACCATCTGTAAGGTGTTTAGGATTTCTTGCTAGGGTTCCAAGCACTGAGTTGGCTTTCTATATTCTCGTTAGTGCGTGCTCTTTGAAGTGTAATTTCAGGAACATCCTTTTGGATCTTTAGCCAAATAGCAACTCTTCAAATTTGTTTTGCATTGAAAAACAAGGACTGCAATGGTCTCTTTCCTACCGGCCAATGCTCGAACAGGATGTTTGATGTTTTTCTTAATTTTTATCAATTATATTTAGTAGGATGATTTTCAACATCATTTTTCATTTTTTGTTCTGATGTATCAAGTGTATCTAAAATTTTTCTTTCTACATGTTACCACATAGAATTTTCCAGGTTGCCCTTTCACCTTTATTCCCAATTGATTAGCATCTTCCTTCAACAAGATTTCATTCTTCTCAGTAATGAGATTTCTGCTTTCTTCTGTCTTCCTTGGACATATCGTGATTTAGCATTACATTGTTTAATGTTGCACTTTTTCTCCACTTGAAACTGTTTTCCATTATCAGATTTTTAGCAGTGTAATTCTCCAATTTGACGAGTACCTGGTAATCTGCATTTCATCTGTTCTTTTTCCCATTTCTAAAAGGATCATTTAGGATCCCACCCAGATCCTGTCCAGTGATTTCTTTCATCAATTTATTTTATTTCAATAAAATGAAGAGTCACGAATGACCACTAACACAAATTTGTAGTGCTGATATAAACAGTAAGTAAGAAAGTAGAGTGATGTAGACTAGGAATAATCATTTGATTGTAAGTTATTTGTTAGGATCGGTGGAAGATAGGCAAGATTGGAATTGAGTTAGGGTTGTGGAGATGATGAATTTGGGATTTTGTTTGGTGGGGCAGATAATTCTAGGGTTAAAATTTTAAAATCACGTCTTTGTCTCGCTTTTGGGTTCTCTGGCAATTTATAAATCACTCCTTTTTAGTTCATCCTTTTTATTTAGATAAAATTGAAACTAATGATTAGTTGAATTACGAATTGAATTTACGTCAATTGCATTTCTTTACATTTTTTCCACATCGGTAAACTACTAATGTGTTGATTTATTCTGAGAACAAATTTGACCATTTCTTTCTATCCTATTTGCTTTCTTGCAGTTTTTCTTGGATTTGTTTCTTGATCAACACTTTCATTCAGCATTCTCTTGATGACATCTATTTTAGTTTTGAAAAAAGGAACTTTTATTTTTTATTGAATTGCATTGAATCACATTGAGGGCCATCAACATATGCAGAATGTATTCATTCACATCATTTACACCGACCTTTAAAACACAACGTTTGTTTGTATTGACTTTCATCTCCCACTTATTGAACCACTCCATTGCTATCAACTTCTTTTCTTGAAGAAGCACGAAGACCAGAATACAACATGATATTTAGCATTTTAAAGCAAATTATGAACTTTTATTTAACCACAATTGAGAATCAAATTGAACAGGACTTTTTTTTTGAGCAATTTTATTTATTAACTAAGAACAACAGTAACCAACAGAAAAAAAAGAAACCAAGTAAAATAACTCAAGGGTCAGCCTTAAGGAAACGCACGCTTCTGCTGTCAGACCGACCCTCGTTAACACGTTACAAGTAGGCATATGTACAAAAGTAAACAAAACAGAAAAAATACTCAAAGAAAACCATGCAATATGTACAACTTATAAGCTTTTTTAAATAACAAATAAAGACTATTAAAAGGACAGGATAGAGATTGATCTTTTGTTGATAATGGAATTGTAGAATATAATCTTGGACCATAGCATTGAATGGAAAAGAGTTTGAAGGTAGACTTACCAAATGAGGGACTATATTCATGTGTAGTAGAAGTAAGTGGATAGGGTTATTGTAACTATTACTATCTGAAAAAAACCTGTAATATCTTAGGAAGGGCATTGTAATCATAACAAAACATAAAAAGTGTGACTTGTAAACAGTGGATTTGATAAATGCTTAGTAGATTACTATTTACAATACAAACGTTGACTTAGTTGAAGATAAAAATGGTAACAATAAAATCCGAATAATACGTTTTTGTAAAACATTTAACCTATCTAAATGAGAATGGTAGGTGGAAGCCCATACAATGTTACAATAAGTTAGATAGGGATAAATAAGAACAAAATAAACTAGAAGAGCTGTTTTAGTAGTAATGAATGGACAGATTCTTGAAATAATACCAATGTTTTTAGCAATTAAATTTTGAATATGAGTAATAGGTTTTGATCAAGTTAAATGTTCGTCCATCAAAATGCCAAGATACCGAATTGTAGTAACCCTGTTTAGAAGACTATTTTTAATAGAAAGAGGAGAGTCAAATGATACAGATTTTTTAGAAGAATGGAAAATAATAAAGCTTGATTTATTTAAGTTGAGAGATAAACGATTAGATATAAACCAATTACTAATAATAACTAATTCATTATTTAAAGCACCGACGAGACTATTGACATCTTTTCCAGAAATATACAGTCATATCATCAGCATACAACAATAATTTAATCATTTTGGACATACAATTAAAATCATTCATTTAGATAAGAAATAGTAATGGACCCAAAACAGAACCATGAGGTACACCAAAATCCATTACTACATCCTCCAAAAGAACATTATTGAAAAACACCCTTTGACTCCTATCAGATAAATAATTAGAAAACCAATTTAATACAATGCCCCCAATACCATAATTTTCGAATTTATGTAATAATATGTGATGATTTACAGTATCAAAAGCCTTTTGTAAATCAAGAAACAACATCAATAGCAGAGTGAGAACAACATCACCAACATCAATAGCATCAGAAACAGCAGATTGTAACAATAATAATGGCATATAAGTAGAATGATTCTTTCTGAAACCAAATTGTGAGCTGTTTAACAAATTAAATTTGTCGAAACAGTCGTAAAGTCTGTTATGCACAATTTTTTCAATAAGTTTGGAAAAGTAAGGTAAAATGGATATAGGTCAATAATTATTGAAATTATTATGGTCACTAAATTTAAATAAAGGAATAACTTTAGCAGATTTTAATTCTAAAGGAATAATACCAGTGCAAAAAGAACTATTAAAGATTGAAGATAACAGTTCTGCAATCAGTGATATAAATTCATGAGCAATGCAAGGGTCAGACTATTTTCTTCACCTTAGTGTAGAAAAAAAGTCCTAAGTCCTCTCAAGAGCTCTTATATATACACTTTTAACTAGTATATGGATTGATGCAAAAAACATCCATCCAATCAGAAACTACTGTGTCGTATATCATAACTTACAGAGGTAAGCATTTAAGCAGCTTGACAAACAGACACCATATATGAACCAAACTGAATTATTGTCTGTCAAATGGCCTGGTCAGCCAACTGTACTATAAACTAATAAGCACAAGTAATGTTTCCTCAAAGAGGTCGGCAAGCTAAATTATAAATTAACCAAGCACACCATTGTTCACACGTGCGCACCCACACTTTTCGATACATCGGGTCTGTCGAGGAGAGACAACCCTGATATAAGTCCCCCTTAAAGACAGTAATGAATTTCTTGTTATCTAACATTCATTTTCTATTTCTTCCTCCCTGATGTTGTGTCTCGTTGATCCCTGACTTTCTCGGAAGCTGGCTTGAACCATGATCTGCCAATGGAGGAGACGAACAAGCAGTTCCATCGAGAACTTTTGACAAAAGTACTTAACCCGACCCGAAGATTTGTTCTTTGCCCATAAAAAAATCAAAGATCTAGACAAAGATATAGAGATTATAAAATATATTATCTAAGGTCCTTATAGCCTCACCCTGTGAACTTGTGGTTTGTAATAGTCTTAAGTTTACTGTTAGTAGGCTTGGCCTGCCAGTTCCTGTCATGCAAGGTTTATTCATTGTGAAGTCAGGAAAGGAAGTCCGAGGCTACTTTCTCAAGTTCTATTTTCATATGGAAGTTTAAATGTCAAATTATATTGGAATGCAAGTGCCCAACGAGTTAGCTTAGTGCTTTTCAGAGCCATATCGGTTAAGTAGGTAAGTGGTTGTGATATGAAAATATAACTATCTCCGAAAGCAAAACCCAGGATCTGAACTTGTTCAGGACCTATATGACTGCACAAGCCTCTATTTCAATTGGTGACCAACGGGTTTGTGCAGCTGTGAGTTTTAGGCTACCAAAAGTGATTGGGGCTTTCCTTCATTCCACTGAAAAAGGCAACACCCTACTTCTAGTGCGCTCGCGTTGGTTGATAATTTGAAACGTTTATTATAATCGTTTATTATAATAATAAAGGCTGTGGCATTAGGTCAAGTATCAACTTATCTAACATGGCTTGGTGTCCTTCATTCCATGGGATTTTACTAGGTATTCCTTTTTTTGTTAATTCAGTGATGGCATTGGCTGTGCGGGCCGTACTGACCGACTTGAGACTAACGGCATTTGGTGAAATTCAAATAATCCTTCCTTGCATGAAAAGGCGGTTAACCAACTTGATTCCAGTTTCATCGGGATCTGTCAATACCCGCTCTTGGCATCAAAACAACTTATATATTGCGCCCCGCCTACCTTTTGTAGGATATCCCCGATATTCTATGTTGTTTGATACCTTAGGAGTTGATACAACTTATGATTAAGTACTTTCTTAGTGACCCAAAAGAGAAGGATGACTGGAAACAAAGATGATGTAGTTGTTGGAGTTGTTGGAGTCACATTTTGATTATTTATTTTTATTTTTATTTATTTATTTCCAAAAATTTGGTCAAAGGACACTATAAAAGCGCCTCTAATATGACCAAAACGAAAAGAAAGACAATAACTAAAGAAAAACGAAAGCCACGACGAGCGAAAAAGAAACAGCAGAAA
>MPNW01000934.1:51151-69752 GCA_011800805.1 Hirudo medicinalis
ACTATAAAAGCGCCTCTAATATGACCAAAACGAAAAGAAAGACAATAACTAAAGAAAAACGAAAGCCACGACGAGCGAAAAAGAAACAGCAGAAATGAAACACAGTGCAAATCATCGAATTTCTCGAGGCTCAGTCAACAACAATTAAAAGGCGAGAGAGGTCAGCATGCGAGACTAAACTTTTAAAACGTGAAAAAGTACCAGCTGACACTATCTCCTCAGGGAGCGAGTTCCAGATTTTTATAACACGATTAATAAATGAGAATTTTGTGGCATCGATTTTGCACATGTCTGACCGTATTTTGAAAGCATGACCATGTGTAGTGTTATACTGACAGAATTTAATGCAATTCAAAAGATCGGTTTTAGCAAATCCATGTAGAATTTTGTACATAAGGCATAAATCCAAAATAATGCGTCGATAATATGACAAGGCCTACTAGTTTTTTATTGTTGGCAAATTGCTTATGATACCAGCAACTGGCCTTACGAAGGACACTATCAAGTGTCTTAGGAACTCCACACTTTATGGGGATCTTCCTAATCTTTTAATTATAGAGAGATGAGGTGAAAGAGAGATTGAAAACTCTTGTTGAGCCCTGATGGAATACCCCTTCTTCGAGTGTTTTGGTCCTCGAAATCTCCTTACACTTTTGGGGGCAGGGCTGCATCCGCCGATCAGGCGGGTGTCCCGTCAGGTAAAAATGAACTTCCCTTTCAGCCTCTCGAAGGCCACTTTCTAACATTATTTGCACGCCATGAGGAAATTTAAGAATTTCATGGAGCAGTGATTCATAGTGTCTTTCTTCTTGCCTTGCGAATTTGAATCATGGGTATTGGCATATGATGCATTCTTTACTGTTTTCCAGAGTAGTTGGTGAGGGACTGATCCTTTTTTTTTTTTGGAATTTGCCAAATTCAACCAAACTATGTAAAGGTTCAGTCATTTTCTCTTGGCTCTACAGATTGCCTCCCAGACCATGGCTGTGTGCTCGATGCACCCCGGAACCCCTGGTACACCATCCTTTTGAACTGATGTATTGACATAATGGTTGTCAAACTTGTACTTGGTTGTAAAACATACTTAAGCAATACTTAAATCTTGATGCAAAACACGAGGAAAAGATTTTCCCTCCAAATTGAGCAATGAGATTGACCTGAATTGTTGTATGCCCTTGGAGTCCTTCGTTTGTGAATGTAAACACCTTCTGCTCTTCATTCATCATCCACTATGAGATCGGTCCATGCTTTTTCGATGAGGGTATGAAGCCGTTTTAGTGTTCTTGGACATAATTTGTATACAAGATAAGAAACTCCATTGTGACCCAGCACTGACCGATTCCTTGACTTTTTGACGACTTCCCTGATCTTTTCGATATACAACAGACATTAATCTGTAACTTATGCACGATATGCTTGTGGGTTGTGGAGCTGATGATTTTGGGGGGACAGAAAATTTCAGGATTTTATTTGACTTGGTGCAAGTGAGTCAGATGATTGAGAATTGAAAGGACATAGATGCAATGTGCTCTAGATAGAGGTTATTGGTCTCTCGAACAAAAGCATTTAAGTAGTAGTTGCAATATCACAATTGTCAATGAGGACACCAAGGTCACAGATATTGTCTGCGGGGGATGTAGTTTGAAATTGTGTAGTTGTTTAGTGGGGTGTTGCTCCACATTTAAAATTTTAAGAAATTTTTAGCAGGTTATGCTCAGCCCAGTGGGTTGTTCACACCAGTCATAAGCACTCCTTTGAGTCTCACACCTCAATCAGCAGGAGGTGGTGTTTATGCAGGGACCTCGACGCCATCGGGGATGATTGGACCAGGTCTGCTTTACTATTGTCGGTTTTATTCAAAGGAAGATTTCATTTCAATTTAATGTGTCTTTAGGTAGAGACTTGTTCTGCAATACAGACTTTAAGACAAGGCAGTATGGACAATATTATGGGGGAATGCCTAACATGTCACCTAATAACCCTCTAGGATTTATGCCCCCTGGGACCAGCCAACCTCTCACACCCACTTCTAGCAATCTTTCCTTTGGAGGTAGGCTTGACTCCTGATTTAAGTATTAAGTTTTAGCTTGTTAAAGGGGTCAAATTAAATTTGTCCAATTTTTTTGACAGTTCTTGGTATGTCCACTGGAGGAAGTAGCAGCCTAACTCGAAACCAGTACTCCTCCGCACCGGGAGCGGAGAATAAATTCCGCGTTGGATCCGTCCCTCACCAATATCCTGTTCCTGGACTACCACTCAACAACTTCAACAATGGCCTCATCTTTGCTCCACAGCCTTCCAACTTTAACTCACAGCAGTTCTTCAACCAACAACACCTGCCCAGACAACCTCCTAAACTTCCAAACGGGGCTCAGGTGGGTATTGCCAACAAAGATCAAACCGGTTCAGGCAGGAGCCAGCTGCTGGAGGACTTTCGTAACAACTTGGCAACTAACCTTCAACTTAAGGACCTAGTAGGACATCTGGTGGAATTTTCACAGGATCAGCATGGCTCGAGGTATTGTTTTGAGAATTCATTTGATTTCAAACTACATTTGTTTAATGCCCTCATCCTTGTTTCAGATTCATTCAACAGAAGCTAGAGAGGGCTTCACCAACTGAAAAGCAAATGGTCTACAATGAAATTCTCTCTTCAGCCTACAATCTTATGACGGACGTCTTTGGGAATTATGTGATCCAAAAGTTTTTCGAGTTTGGAACCCCCGAGCAGAAGCAGGGTCTTGCCCAAAAGATAAGGGGTCATGTGCTATTGTTGGCTCTTCAGATGTACGGTTGTCGTATCGTTCAGAAAGCTCTCGAATCCGTTCCTTCTGGCATGCAGGTATGCGGTCAATTGGCTTTTACGGCTATTTTTATCTCCTTGGTCTATATTCCAGCAAGTCCCTACTTAATCTTTTAGGAAATTTAATATCTTTAATAATGAAATTTGTTAATATTTTGTTTTTATAAGATTGAGATAGTGAAAGAGCTGGATGGACATGTCCAGAAGTGTGTCAAGGATCAGAATGGGAACCATGTTGTTCAGAAGTGCATTGAATGTGTTGATCCAAACCATATTCAATTCATCATCGATGCTTTCAAAGGACAGGTTGTCATTATTTATTTATTTATTGGCATTAATTTTAACTTATTTATTGGGTCTTCTTTAGCTGGTCAAGCACACATGTTGTTGTTGTTGTTGTTGTCGTCGTCGTCGTCGTTGTTATTATTATTTTGTAATCCATCTGGTTGGCATCAAGTAACATTAGCTCACAACTAGTTACTTAATAGCTAATGAGGTCAAATACAACCAAATGCAAAGTAAGTGAATTCAAATAGCCATTGTTGATTGATGTGGATATTGAATTGAATGGCAACTCAAGTTATTGCATGCTATTATTCAATTGCAGTGAAATATAAGATTTGTAACATTTGCTCATGTTCGGTTTTTTTGCAAAGTAGCTGAATTTGAATTTATTCCGACAAAATTTGTCATTCATTCACGTTTTACATCAGGTGATGGCGCTCTCGGCTCACCCGTACGGCTGTCGGATCATCCAACGCATCCTAGAACATTGCACTCCCGAACAAAAGGCTCCCATAATGGAGGAACTTCACCAGCACTGCGAATACCTCATCTCTGATCAGTACGGAAACTACGTGATTCAGCACGTGCTCGAACATGGCAAGCCAGAGGATAAAAGTAGGATTGTGGCTCAGGTTAAGAATAAAGTCCTGGCTTTGAGCCAGCACAAGTTTGCCAGGTTTGTTGTGGACATTCTTAAAACTTTGTTCACAATTTTGCATGTTGCATTTGATTCTAGAAGTGTATTTTTTTATGGTTTGTATTTTTGCACGTGTGCATTTTAATGTCACTCTAAGCAATTGGCATTGTGTTAACTCTGAACTTATCATTGTATGTTTTGAGGCACTTGCAGTAACTTTATAATGAGCTTGAAAATCAACTTCATATTTTATTGCGGCAGCAACGTGGTCGAGAAATGTGTTGCTCACGCATCACGGTCCGAGAGGGCACAACTGATCGAGGAGATTTGCAGCACCCCGGATGGGTGAGAACAATTCATTAAAAATATTGCTTTGAAATGAGTTCTGTCTTGTTATCAATGAATTACTGAATTAATACTTTATGAATTAATGCTTAATTTAATTTATTAACTTGTTGTTTTTACCCCCAGACAAAACTGTGCCCTGTTCACCATGATGAAAGATCAGTTTGCCAACTATGTGGTTCAAAGGATGATAGACGTGGCTGATCCGCCCCAGCGTAAGCAACTCATTGTCAAGCTGAAGTTGCACGTGTCTGTCTTGAGGAAGTACACTTATGGCAAGCACATCCTGGCGAAGTTGGAAAAGTACTACATGAAGAATTCAGATATGACCCCTGGCGTGCCATCCAACGGGGCCATTTGAAAGTCTTATCCTTTGAAGTCGGGTTTAGGGGTGTTTGATTGTCGGTCGTGTTTTATCGAGCTTGCTATCGTTCCGCCCGGCTTCGCTCGATGTCTGAGCATCGAACGTCAAAGTTTGTAGTTCTCCACTTTCTCAATTCTTTAAGGTAAATTAATTCTGGTCTTCGAACTCGCCGGACCGGATGGATCCGCTGGCCGTGTCGGGTTGATTGTCGCACAACAATTTTTCGAAATTTTAAATTTCTCGCCCACTTTCGATTTGACGGAAAATCATGCCCGAAGGATTTTGTCAGGTCATATCATGATAATCAAGCCATCTTAGCTTATTTTATCTGGGTTCACGAGGCCATCTTAACGGGATATTCTGCTTTGTTGTCACGGATACTTTAGATTATTAAGAATGCACATTTTATTAGCAAACCTTTCCAGACTTTGGAGGGCCAGAACTCTGCAAGTGCTGTTATGGTGGTAATGTAGTTGTGTTTATTTTCTTTTTAACTTTGATGTTAGTTCTCAATGTAACACGTTTACTGGCAAAAGTTATTTCGTGTATTGCGTTGTTTTCGTGCTTTCTTTTGTTCTCAGTTAATCACGACACCTTTGATTTGCTTCCTTCCTCACACATGTACATACTTCTTTAGATGGCTTCCTCACGACTACACGCCTTTGATAACGATTCAGGTTTTGTGACTCCAACGTTTTTACTTGTTAAGTTGACTGGATCACCCATTCATCCACGTGCTCCTACATTTCTCACAGCAAAGCAAAAAGCATAAAAGTGTAAATTGGCCAGGGACTCAGGAATGGCGTAGATCTGTCTGAAGAAGTTGCCTGAATGGTGGACGTGATGCCCTTGTTCTCCCTGGGATTGGTTTCGGTTGTGATGCTAATTAAGGATTACGTTTGTTGACTTTTCTGTCGGCAGCTAAACTATTAAGTGTATTGATAATGTACATTCAATTGTACATAATTCTGTACATTATTGTACAATTATGTACAAATGTACGTAAATAAAATTTTACAAAGATTTCTATCAAAAATTGTGTAAAGGAAAATTTTCATCTGAGCATTTGCACCAAGGCAAGTAGTCTTAACAATTTATGTAAGATATTCACAACTTCAAGGCTTCCGCTCGAAAGTGGCTTGGAACAGGGGATCGAGTGAGGGCTGCATGTGGATGGTTTGTGATGGTTTGACCGATCAGACGTTTGTACTGTTGTGCTGTACAACTTATTTCTCCACAATCTATATCGTTGTTGTTAATTATGGTTATTTTCAAATTCATATGCCTTTTCATCTGTTGGCATGGTGATGGTTCATCATATTTTCATGTAATTATTTTGCTAATCTTCCTCCAAACTCCAACTAAATTTAGCAATTTTATTATTTATGCAAGCATCATTTGCACGAATATTTACGCCATCAATAATACGTCACAAATTCGTCACCGAGGTGTTTTGTCCAGACTGTTTTGAAGGAGTCTTAAGATGGATTGTTTGGTCGCAGGAAGGTCTCAGTGTGTGCTTTGTGGTGATTTTGTTTGGCAGTTTGTCCACCTTGTGTGTGTCCACCATCTGGCTGTTTGTTGCTTTCATTGGCCTGGAGAGTCATTATCATGCAAGATATTCTACATTAGTTGGAAACGTATTTATCATATTTTCTTATATTTTCACTCCTATAAACTTGGGGCCGTTGTTTGGATTGAAGTTTCCTACTCGAACGTCAGAAATTTGGCTAACCGACCGACCAGTCATCCAATCAATGTGGTTGTGATGATCTTTATTGGAACGGCTAACTTCTTAGAGAAACCAGCACTACTATGAAGGCAAACTAATGGAATGGGCTTTGTGCCGAATTATCTAGCTACAACTGAAGCTGACCGAGGTGCTGGTTGAGGAGCTCGCGAGACTCTGTCGTCGTTTGACGTTTCATAGTGCTGTGCTGCCGAGTCACGAAGGGAGCTGCGGATAAGATTCGGAATTTGTAGTGACCCCGACCATCGAATTAGACTTTGATTTGCCATTCGGTGGGCAAAAAAAAAATAATTCGAAATTCATATCCCAGACAGCCCCAAATCGGTGATCCATATTGAAGTGAATGATTGACCAAAAGTGTTTTATTATATACATAGTTATTTTAGCAACTTTGGTTTAAAGGCAGGTTCGAATTATTTTGTTTTGCAAATCTGCGCATGGAGGTAGGCCAAAAACAATTATATGGAAAAATTTTTTTTAAATTCAAAGCATTGGGGATGTTGTTGAATGTCTTGTGGTTAATCAGATACACTTTTTTTTAATTAAATTTGATGCAGTAGATTCCTAATTTTCCGAGCGAGAAGCATACATGGGAGCGCCTCATAAGGAAATAAGGTTTGCAACTAAGATAATAAGGCATGTTCTTTGAGGAAGTACAAAATGTCGTCAGGAAAGCCAGAAACAAGTCAACGGGATCCCTCTCTCGTCGATTAAGCCTGGGAAACAGGTAGAGTTAGTGATGAATGGAAGTTGGAAGGTGTCTATATACCCAAGGAGAAGGATTCCCGAACCCTGACTCAATTCAGGTCGATTTCGCTGCTCGACGTAGAAGGGAAAGTGTTCTTCACGATTATGGCATCGAGGCTCACCTAGTACGTGATGGTCAACCAATACATAGACAATAATCCAGAATGGGGGAGTGCCAGGCGTACCGAGATGCATAGAACATACAACCATGATTTGGGAAACAATTCAACAAGCGAAGAGGACCCGCTTAAGCCTATATGTCGTGTGGCTTGACCTAGCAAACGCGTATGGATCAGTGCCACATCAATTCCTCTGAAAAACCACCACACACCAAGATCCGCGAGCAATACCCTTCAAGAGTATTTCAAAGGGTTCGAGATAAGGTTTTCCACGATGGCTTATATCACAAAGTGGATTCCGCTCCAGATGGGAATTGTCAGATCCCTATAAGATCCTTCAACTGCCCTCTCGTGACAACCTGCGGAAATGGGGATTGGTAGAAGACACCAAATGTGTGCTCTATGGAAAGGTCCAGACTCTTTGGCATGTAAGAGTCAAGCTGTAAATATGCCTTGGATCAAGGTCGGTATAAATGGCGGCACAACCAAATATTGAAAATAGTAGTCGAAGCAATGGAAGCAGCATGTTCAAAGGCAAACGCACGAGAGTCCGTCCCACAAAGAAGGATGTACTTTCTTAGAGAAGGCGCATCACAGTATGCCAGGAACAAGTGCAAAACTCCAAGGAGAGATCTAGAGAACGCAATTGATTGGTTGACCGCAGCCGACATCGGAGGAATGAGACATTATCCCAAGGTGATTTAGGAAAGTAGTTGACACTATCGAGGACTAGTTGGCAGGTCCACTTACAGCTTCCTCAGAGAAATTGGCCTGCCAAGCAGAGAAACAAAATAATGAAAAGAATATCTGCGCAGCTGAAATGGGGCCCATTGGCTGTGGACAAAAAGTATTTTAACGTATATCTCTAAAGTTTATCATCGGATTCGGATTGTAAAACATACATCCTAATTTAATATACTTTCTATATCAAATAATTTTTTAGTGTTCAGATTTCAAAATCATGGCACGATTTCAAATTGTTTATTTCATTGTAAAATGCAAAACTCATATTTTTATTTAAATAAGGTTTTCTGAAAAATTTCAAACAACATTAAGTTCTTGTAAATTTGTCTTATGATAAAGTAATTTGGGCCTTGGAATTAAGCAGGATAAAGTGTGATAATTCCTAAAGATAATGAGACGAAAATCCATTAAATTGATGAAATAAGCTGATAAGTTCACTTCACAGATGACCAAATGAGATTTTGAAAGCATTTCACAACATAGATAAACTGACGATCAACTTTCCTTGAATATGCAAATGTCCGATTATGCTGCATTGCGACGTCACTGGTAAATATTTCTAACTTTGGAATGATTGATTGGCAACAAAGGATGAGCGAGTTGCATTAGATTAATGTAAAACAAAAGATTTGACTAAATAATAAATAAATTTAGTTATCTCGTGAGCTTTGATTTCGTGGAACTTTTTCGTGATTTTTCGTGATTTTTGTCTGGCATTAATCAGATTTCTTGGGGGAGAACGTATCTGGATACTTGTTGCCGGGACACAAACAAAAGCACTGAATGAAGTTTTAATAGGCAGAGTTTATATTAAATTCAAAATTAAATAAACAAATTCATATATCTAGACATAAAATGCTTCATTGCCTTTCAATGGAAACCCATTTAAAAAATGAGATTCTCAGATAACGTTGAAGAAAGGGATTTAATTGCAAACATTAAACAATATCGTAACAAACCACGATTAAATCAATATGAATAAAAGTCAATAAAATAGACTCAAAAGCAGCATGTTGGTACCAATGATTCAGTTGTGCTAAGCACTTCTTGTATGAGAACATAATGCATGAGTTCGGACATCAAACGGACATGAAGCACAACCTTTTGCATTACTTACCCAGTCCGCTGAGACCAACTGCAACTCGTTCTGAGGGTTTGTGATGACGTATCTCTTGCAAATAGTGTTGTTACTGTCGCAGAAAGCTCTGAATATTCCCAGACACAAGGCTCCGTAATTCTCAAGAGCGAACAGAAACAGCTCCTCATAAGGTTTGCCCTTGAAAAGTGATTTCCCACATTAGCTTTGAGTTATCAGGTGTAATGACTGGTTTGAATTATTTCTGAACGCTTTGTTGAAGATGTAACTCTGTATTATTAGCTCGTAATTACAATTAAAAATTATTGGTTAAATTTAATGACATGTAATAATATTAATAATTCATTATTTACATAAGAACAAACAAGAAATCTAATTGGCAAAATCTGTTGCTTTTGCGTGAAATAATTGCAATTGCTCAAATCAATGAAATTATCCGTCAATATCGTTATCAAGTTCAACCAACTGACCACAAAGGCAAGGAATGGTTCGCACGAGAGTTGGAACTGAGTGATTTTGCACCTTTCCCTGTTGATTATGGTCTCCGATGTGACGTCACCGCTTTCCAGGGTCATGCCCTCTGCCAGGATTTGCTCAAGGTCAGGGGTACAGCCCCCTGTGATGAGGGTTCTTATGAGACTCAACGAGTTTTTGCTGTAGTATGCCTGTTGGAGATGTCATTGCTCAAATAGTATAAGGTAATATACCTTATTTAATAAGTATTTAATACCACGCATGTCTGCCACAGGTGAAATTGTGCACATTTCAAATTCACAGTGTGGTTAGTTTCTTGGTAGTTATGGGTTTATGGTGTGATTTTGTTTATTTATTTTTGTCATTGTTATTACTAATTACTTACTTACTTATTTTTTACGTTATATTTTACATGAATATCTCGAAAGACAAACATTGATTCCATTTTAAAAAATTTAAATTTCACTTACAGTTTTAGTTACGGTCTGACTGATCATTGTATTGCACATGATAAAATATGTTAGTATTTATCAGGTACAACGATGTACTAACTGTACTCATCAGAGAGTCTAAGACACTGACAGTGAAGACAACCCCTGAAGCAAAAGGTCGTGATAAGTATATTTCTTCGAAGGACTCGTCAATGTTTGGTGCTATGTATTTTATGTTCATGTCGTTGTCTGAAACACAACAATATTAACTGACAGCTAACCGATATTGATCAAGAATGTATAGTCAATTGTTCAGCAAGTCTTTCGCGAATCATTGTTGCTGTTATAATAAGATTTAGAAATTATTTGAAAATATCAATGAAGCCTAAACTACTGATTAGTCATGATTTTTACCTAATTCAGTAATCAAAGGAATTTGAAGACCTTTTGTGATTTGCTTTGTTTTTGATCTGCTCACTTCTCTGAGACCTGAGGCAGTGATGAATATTATTAACAATATAATAATTATTATGAACAGCTTCGCTGTTTAAACCTTTGGAGAAGATGAAATATAATAATAACATTTAAAAAATTATTAGTAATAATTAAATAAAATAATAATAATAATGTGCCTGATCTCGAACAAATGTTTCTTTACTGATGACATTTAAAACATAAAAAATATTAAACAGTGAGCATCGATACGTTTGTCGTAAAGAATAATCTGGATTGATTTAAAGGAATTTAATTAAAGTGCGTTCAATTCAATGCATATTATAATTTATTACGTTCCCCTAATTCACAACTTTGTTTACAAAATTATTAGAGATTTCTTATAACCACTTTAACATAGTTTATAAGTTGTATCGTGCATTACAACAATTTATTATTTTTATTTGATTTCTAATGTTTATTCGTTATATATTTATAATAACCATAATAACCATGATTTCTTCACCCACTTGCACTCATCATCTGTGAGTTCTTGCTTGCCTCTCCGAAGACCATGGCTTGAATGTTGAGAGAACAGAGAATGGCCTCCTTGTCCAACAAGGTTGAATCTTCAGAGAGACTTTTCTTGGCAGTGAGAATGACACAAACTTCGCACATATTGATGTTGATTGTTCTCAAAAGAGCTCTATTCAATGGAGAACCCTGACATTTGAAGAGGATTTAATAAATATTTATAAATGATTTATTAAATACTAGCTTTTTTGAGCCAGCTTTGTCAGTCATATGCTACGTACGTAAATTCAGCTGCTTGCCTTCAAAGAACTGGGCGATTAGGACGGTGCTTTCAGTAGCTCTCGAGTTTAAAGCTCATATGCGATTTAGGAAAAGGTGAAAGTTGGAAAACTTGAAAGTTGGAAATAGCACGGTTGACCTAAGAATGGCACAGAGAAAGATAGCGGAAGCGTGCGCTTCCTTAAGGCTGGCCCTTTGAGTTTATTTGAATTTGTTTTAATGCTTTTGCTTTGTATATATCAGCTTGTTTGTTTAAATCAATAAAAACTCAAAAACTTAAAAAAAAAAAATGACGTATGCAAATTTCAAGTCGCTACCGTTCACCGTTTTGGAGGATTTCTTGGGACAGACAAACATACACATGTATTTTCTGTTTTATATTATAGATAAATATTATAATGAGTATCCAAGCTGATGAATGCTGAATTGGTTCCAAACCAAACAATCGTTGCCACTTAGAAAATAATCCTCCCAGCCATAAAATGAAATGATTCCTGATCCATTCAAAATTAAATGCCAAACTAACCAAGTCTAAACTACGACTCAAAAATAACTTATCCACTTATCGGGATTATTTCAGGATTTTAAAGGCAAAATCATTCGAATAAGCACGTTGAGTCGCGACAAGCATTAAGATGCCCTCACAAAAACCAGGAATAGTTTCGGATAATTGCATAGGTGTCTCCACTCCCTCCTGAGGTAATCAGCATCACCTACGATGACGATGGTCTTCAACTCCTCAAAGTGGAAGTTACTGGCCCTGAGTGGCATGACGAGGTTCTGGAGGCCGATGAGGGGGGAACACGAATCCGAGAACAGACAAACGACGATATGGTCAGACAGATTTTCAGCCTCGTTCTTCGACTGTTGAGACGATTGTCATTGCACAATAAAATCATTGAGATGGAGATGAGAATGGAGTGATGAATGTAGTGACCTTGTGGTGGGTGAACTTAATGCGATGGGCTTTAGACGATAATGTGATGAGATGTGATGTTAAAGTTGTCATGGTAATATAGGTAATATAGGGTGGTCGTTGAAAGATCAAGTTTTGCTTTGTTATGAATGATGATAACAAATGTCGATGCATTGTGATACTAGCACAAACTAGCACTTAATTTAATGACACAACAAAACACTCACAAGAACAGAGGACATGAAGGACCGATCAGAACACCAGTGGAACATTCCAGTAGAATCGAACTTGCACGGTCCATCCTCTGTGTTTTCCACCTGCAAACTACTCAGAGCCCTCAGAGCGGCGCTGCTGCTTGGAACACTGAACTTTGAACTTTAGGAATTAGAGAGATTGATAATTTCAGTTTGGAAGACTTTTAGGATGTAATAAAAGTTGATTAATTAATTAATCAGTTAATTAATCAGTTAATTAATTAATTGATAATATTATTAAGAGCATTCGTTAAATATTAATAATAAATTTTAAAAACTAACGATGGATCAAACATTTTGTTGACTTCACAAACGCAGACAGGATCTTTGGTTGAAGATGATAAACAACCTGATGATGATATGATTGTATGATGATATGAATTACCAATCAATATCAATCAATCAATGTAAGAATTTATGCCAACCAATATCAATTGAAAATGAATGATCATTACATTCAAAAATTTCAAACAACTAAGTTTAAAAAACTCAATCAGTTATATTTGACTTTATATCAATTAACCAAGAATTCTCTAGAATTAGAGAACAACAATCTGCTTAATGTTATTTTCAGTTTGAAATTATTATTGATTTCACATGACTCGGGACTGAGGAGCATGTCTGAGTTGCCTTGGCTACGGAGAAACATACGACAGTTAATGGCACAATTTTAGGGCGCAGCAGACCTGAGCAGAGTTACGACGATGCTCATTGTAATGACAAAGGAACAGGTACGTGTTCGTAAAAAAGTTCGATTTAAGTTGTTTTTATCTTCAAAATGTCTCCAAATGTTACCATAACCATCATCATCATCATCATCATCATCATCATCATCGTCGTCATCGTCGTCGTCGTCATCATCATCACATCACTCTGACAGGATAAAATCATTTTTTGATTATGAGGGGCAGTCATGAATATCATGTGAAGAACTTGACTCCTGCCAATAAAAAATTGCATAACATTTGTGATTAGCATTACAACACTTGAATGTTACAAGTGTAAAATATTAATAATACGTAATAAATTCGTAATTAACGGTGTCACAAAATGACGGCTCATTTTCTAAGGTACTCACTGCAAAAGTTTTTGAAGAATAACGAGGTTTTTGAGACTCCAGGCAAACAGAACTTGCAATAATAACTGGCTCTGAAATGATTTTAAGCTTAATAAGCAATGTCATGTGGTTTATTGTTAACAATTCACATGAATTGTTATAAATCGATTCATTGTTTTGTGTATAATAATAATAATAATAATAATGATAATGATAATGATAATGATAATGATAATGATAATGGTAATGATAATGATAATGATAATGATAATGATAATGATAGTGATAGTGATAGTGATAGTGATAGTGATAGTGATAGTGATAGTGATAGTGATAGTGATAGTGATAGTGATAGTGATAGTGATAGTGATAGTGATAGTGATAGTGATAGTGATAGTGATAGTNAACGATAACGATAACGATAACGATAAGATAACGATAACGATAACGATAACGATAACGATAACGATAGATAATAATAATAATAATAATAATAATAATAATAATAATAATAAACCCATCATGATAATGACGATAATTATCAGTTGACAAATGATAAATCTCTTCATCATCATTCGGAGCCCATTAATCGTCGACACATCCGCCATTTTTCATTTATTAATTATTAATTCATTCACATTTTCACATCGGCAGCTGATTGGGCGATGAAGAATCCTTGTGAATTTGATTCAACAAGGACCGACGGACCAGGGTTGATGGCGATGTACTTGTCGTGGCTTTCCTCCCTCGTCGTTTCTATGGCAACCAGTAGGATCTTCAACTCTCGGAAGCACAGCCTGGAAATGGATCCGCCATTAGCCAAAAGGTGTCGACGTCATCGTCACCAACATCGTCGACGTCGTCGTCATCGTCGTCATCATCATCATCACCATCACTCACTCTGCAGCCTCTGGAAAAGACAATCCGACGAAGAATGATGACAGTTGGATGGCATACATCTCCATGCCCGACCCACGCTTGTATTGTTGCTGCCAACTTCTAACGTCACCATCCTCCAGTCGATTGAAGAATATTTTTTCGTTTTGATATCAACATTTTGTTTGTATCAATATTTGTTTTGATATCAACATTTTTTTGTATCAATATTTGTTTTGATATAAACATTTGTTTGTATCAATACTTGTTTTGATATCAACATTTTGTATTTGTATTTGTATTTGTCCTTAGTTTAATTAAACGGCTTTGACTTCTTAAAGTTGATATTTAATCATCTAAATATCGGTTGGAATTGTTGGGCGGATGCAAATATTGCAATGCAAAATATACAAACACTGATACAAAACATACGCATTCACAATATTCAAAAATATGCGAGCATTCTGATACAAAACATAAAAACATTCTGATGAAAATAGACAAACATTGTTATAAAAATTATGAAAACATTCTTATGCAAAATATATACATATTGTGATACAAAGTGTACACACATATTGTGATATACAAACATTCTGATAAAAATACACATTCTGATATTAATTATACAAACATTCTTATACAAAATATGCAATCGTTCTGATACAAAACACGAAAACATTATGACACAAAATATACAAACATTCTGATAGGACCTCATCGTGAACAGGTTGGCCATTAGAGTTGAAAAACCAGGTGCTAAGCAGCTTTGAGCGATGAAACCGAGTTTTAATTCCGACAGACAGATGGCGTCGTCGCCTTTCTCCCAGTTCCAACTTGGAATATTCATAAGGTATGTCTGCATGACATGGATTCATTACATTATATTGACATGAATATAAATGCATCAGAAAAAATCAATGCACGATGACAATATTTTTATTTTAAAACGAATTATTTAAATTATTGATTCATATTAATTAATATTAATGAGATTGGATCAGGTCGCACCTTGCTGTGGTACTGAAGGAGTTGTATGATGACCTTGACATCTGTTGCGTAGTTCTTGATGCTGATGACCCTCATGATGTTTCCCGCGTCTTCAGCATCAATATCGTGGCAGTACTTGTCAGCCAGGATCAGACAGGCGTCTGCCGATTTCAGCTGCAATTGGTGTGATTGGTCAATGAAGTTAACCAAAGTTATTCAAGCAGCTTATGAATAATTAATTAGCTGTATTAGAAAATTAAAATTAAATTTATTGTCCACCAGGTGTTTTCTTCTTTTGTCCACAAAAAAACTAAGCAGTAACACATCGACACAACCAAACAAATGTCCAACAATATTGCTGTCAAAAACACATGTGTTTTTACAAGAAAGTAAAATGAAATAAAAATAAAGACAAATATTAAGCGGATTGAACCGTTGGTCATCACACTGGATGCGTTTATGCGCTTCACCTTCCATTCGTAATAAAGGTAAACGTCAACGAATAGATCACACTCCAGATGTTAAACAACTCACCTGTGCAATGTCGAGGTCTTCCTCGTTCATGGTGTTGCCTTGGATGTAGTGCAGTTGTGTGAAGTGACTTTTTAAGAGCCTTTGTAGGTCGATGTCAGGTTCTCTCCTGACAATAAATAAATGAATATGTAAATAAATGTAAATTTATAAAAATGAATATATAAATAGATTAAATAAGTTTATACTTGTAATACATTAGTGGAGTTTACGTGTTCATCGGTTTTCGAAGTGCATTAATGAATGCATGAATTTTTCATTAATACCTAAAAATGCACGATATTATTATTAACAACTTACTTAACAACTTAATGAATTGATTGTAAAATAATGCCTCATAAATTTGAAATTGAATGTTGAACTGTGTCCCACGATTGTCTTCCAAATAGTTGATTTTTTATTTCATTGATTTTGAATCATTCCCTCTTGTTGTAAAATTATTAGAAGTATTATGAAATTTTGAAAAATATTATGAAATTTTGAAAAATATTATGAAATTTTGAAAAATATTATGAAATTATGAAAAATATTATGAAATTTTGAAAAATATTATGAAATTTTGAAATATATTATGACATTTTGAAATATATTATGAAATTATGAAAAACATCATGAAATGATTATCAGACGTTTTATTGACATTGAAATGAAATTCATGAAAACATGTTCGTTTGTTACTGAAGCAAGAAGAAGAATATGTTGATGAAATATTTCGAGTACAACAAGCACATAATATTAAAACAAGCACATAATATTAAAACAGGCACATAATATTAAAACAGGCACATAATATTAAAACAGGCACATAATATTAAAACAAGCACATCTTGTTGAGATGAAAACAACCTTCAAAGGTTTCATTCATTGCCACTTTTCATGGTGTTTTTTTTAGAGATTTTCAGTTATCCATTTCAATAAATTTATTTATTAATATTATCTAACAATAAATGTATTATTACTTAATCGATATTTAGTATTACTATCATCATCATCATCATTGTTGTTGTTGTTGTTGTTACTTAATGCAAGTGTTTTATTGTTGAATATTCGGTCAATCTCAAAGAAGTTTAGAAAGGAAGAAGGTAACACAAATGAATGAATGAAAGACGAGATGGATGAATGGAAGAACGGATGACAACCCACTTGTTCATGATAACAACATCAACGTCGACATCTTCTCTCTCAGCGTGGAGGAAATCAGCCACAAAGTTGCTGACAGTTTCAGCTGTGATGTGTCCGCACAGCAGAACGTGCCTACAAAGCATCAGCAGTTGAAACGGACGGATAGATGGAGTGAATTAAAAGGTGAGTGAGTGAATGAATGAATGAATAAATGAATGAATGAATGAACGAATGAATGAATGAACGAACGAACGAACGAACGAACGAACGAACGAACGAATGAATGAATTGAGGCACGGCTTTTTTTATGAACCAATTAATGGTTGCTCGAAAATTTCTTCGTTTGGAAATTCCTGCTTTCGTTCTTCGTCTCAAGTCACGTGACTTCCGTTTTCATGACGTAATGAATTTTAAATTGAATATATTTAGGTTTTATTTTGTTTTAGGGTTATAAAAGTCTGGCGACCGCTTAAAATATTAGGGAAATGAATGGATGGATGAATGAATTGATAATACGAATAACAGACGAATGATTGGGTAGAAAAGAATCTTCTTTATCACCTTCGTCCGTGCTCTTTCTTGTAGGGCTCCCTGAACCTGCTTTTCTCTCCAAGAATGTCCGCTATTTCGGGCACGAAACTAGCGAACATTGCCTGCATGAAAAAAATCATCGTCGTCGTCGTCATCATTATCACCATAGTTGCCATCGTTATCATCTTAGTGTTTATCTAAGCATCTGATGCATCGATTACAACGTGGTTGGCGCTTTTAGAACCACTGAAAAAATGCTCGTTTTAATGCAATTGTATTTCACGGAGAGCTTCTAACGACTGTGTACAAACAGTTGTGTGTTGTTTCAGTTTTGTGTTGCATCATAATTAATCATAATTAATCATAATTATTCGAAATCCAAGTCCTTTTCATCATGTTTCGTTGGCTAAATTAAGGCCTGTTCAATATTGCATCTCAATTTGTCTGCCTTTCAATTTCTTCTTATTCACTCCAACATTATTACAAAAGACGATTTAACGTTAATAAAAAATTTTATTTAAAAATTACGTCCTGAATGTAATTTGTTTATAATTTAATATCCTGAATATAATTTGTTCATAATTTAATATCCTGAATATAATTTGTTCATAATTTAATATCCTGAATGTAATTTGTTTATAATTTAATATCCTGAATATAATTTGTTTAAAATATAATATCCTGAATATAATTTGTTTTGGACACAAATGACGTCGTTCGAGCGATTTTGAAGCCTTCCAACGTGACGATGGGTCACAAAAGATAGGACCCCCCACAAAAGATAGGACCCCCCACAAAAACATAACACTCCTCCCTCATTTCTCACCGAGCAACAACAAACTTCCACCTTGAAAATTATGATGTTCCTGATTTATTGTTTGGACAGGAATTAGTGATTGGATAGTGGACGGACTAGGATGCGCCCAAGCGAATACATACAATGCAGCAAAGTCAGAGTGGCCGTCCTCCCAAACAATCTCAGGATCTCCAGGTATCATCCAGAGATAAACACTTATTTTGATTCCGGGTGTGATGCCTTTGAGTGCCTGGACCACATCTTCCAGGTTTGCCCAGGTATGGACGCAGAGAGAAAAGAGCGGCGTAACAACCTTGTCCGCCGGTTGGAGGAGAGGCTGACCAAGAAAGGATGCATCACAAAAGTTGAGCCGAGAATAAGTATTGATGGAAACCTCAGAACTCCAGACCTCGTAGCATGTGAGAAGGATCAGTCCTTAGTCTGCGTTGTCACCATCGTCTCTGACACAACCCCATTAGACGAAGTGC